>LKNJ01003597.1:0-42523 GCA_002120245.1 Maccullochella peelii
ACTTTCTTGTTTTATACTCTGAGTGTTCTTTATTCAGTCTATGCAGTTGAGGGTCCATTAGATATCTCCAGAGCAGATATATTTGATTGTCCCGAATGTCCCAGATGTCAGGCTGGTCTTAGACCACCCTCTTTCTGAGTGTGATCAGAAGGATTCTCATCAGGCCTGATCACTCAGACTCGCAGTTCATCTTATCAGCATAACAACAGTATGCCTTGTGGAGAGACAGAATGTCTACTCCTCAGACCTGTGACTTGTCCGAATTGACAAGTTTATGGCTGTGGGGTTTGAGTCCTGGGAAGCACCTATGGGGTTTGTTGATTCAAATCACTAAACAAAGGTTAGCCAGCTGTGAACTTCCAGCTTCTCCTTTTTGATCTTCTCCAACTGCAGGCCCCCCTGTGGTCCGTTGATACTCATCTCTAGTAAGCCCAAAGGTGTGTTCACTACAGTACCCACCAAAGTAATTGCTGACTTCTGGAAACATAGCTACAACAAAGACCGACTGGGAAAGAAACATGTAGAAAAGCCAACAGTTTAGTCAACAGTTTTGAGTCTTGGACCCCTGCCTCAAGGATCCACATCAGGGCGTAATCCCCAGTGGAAATTATACCCTTGCCTCAAATGTCTTCTGGGGTTTTGCAGAGTCAACATTAGCTTAGCGAATTGCGGGATTCTGCATGTGTGTTTTCTCCAAGTTGCACAAGGTATAGCTGCATTAGATGATGTGTATTAACTATAATCTCTCAGTCAGTTCTTGGAGAAGAACTGCCTGGTAAATAAATGATCATCCCAGATGAATGAATGTATCTGGATACATTAAAACACTGCAGGTAAAAACAGAACAAATTGCTGCCTTACGTTCTCTTTCTAGATGCAGCTCCATCATTGTGCCTTTTCTAACATGCTGCTTAATGCATCAAAAGCGCACATGGATATTGTGTATTCCATAGCCAAACATAGTTCAAATAAAGAGTGTGGGTTGATGCACTGCTCAGGAATAGTACACGTATGGTGTTCCCATTTGACATCCAGGCTGTGTTATTCTGGGACTAGACTGCAGACACCATATACTGTGTTCAGCGGCACACTGCAAATAATACAGTAAATCAAATCTCAGTAGCATCAGTCAAACCAGATCATACAATATGAGCCTATTGATGATCATCTATAATAAACATAACTGATGGGAGAGGAAAATCATCACATCATGCACTTTATGTAATTTGAGAATAATTACAGCCAGTCTATAACTTTTGTGCACATATTAAATGCTGCATTTTGACAGAACTGCAACCTAGTCATAGGCGTATTTCAGAGCTAAGTATCCTAAACTACTGAAGTGGGATAAGGCTGCTGTGAACTGTGTGATGCAGAGCGGACTTTATTACTGAGGAAAAATAGATAAAAAGACAGAACTAAGCAAACATCAAGGAGCAGGGAACATCCCTGTGATCTTCAAGCCTTCCTTTATAGAGGGGGACTGTATATTCTGCAAACTGCTGACACTTCACATGCACTGCATACTGCATAGAGAGAAGCTCCCTGCCCATGAAAGCAAAACAGAGTGGGGGAGTGCTCGCTTTTGGCTAATGTCTGCATTTTGCCCACGGTAGCTTTCCTTTTAGCCAGATTTTTCTCACATGTGAAATTAATTCCTGTCACAATAATATAATGAAGTCTTCTTGTAGCTGTTTACCTGTCAAAGGACTAGTTAGCCACTTTGTATCACTGTTCTAAAAATGCAGCAGACAGAAATGAGGGAGGGAGAAATCTGACAGTGACAGTGGAAACTGGAAGGAAAATAACCACCATTTTGTTGCAGGAGATTCAAGGTACGATGGAGGGTAGGAACAGGCGGCATGAACAGCTTCCTGTCCTTCATTTGTCTTTAGTGATAAACGTCTGCACTATGGTATTCACTTCCCTGAGTGTCTCCACAGGAGGAGATGACAGCACAACAATCCCAGATTGTTTCTGATGTCAGCAGGTGGTAAGAAACAGTAATAAACCTCAGATTCAAGGTAACGCCACAGCATGTTTCACATTTTATTTTAACATGTATTTACTGGGTGTGTGCCAGTTCTCTGCATATTGTGCACTGACAGCTCTTAAAAAAAGACAAAAGAGTATCTCTGGGTTTTACTGTTCTGATCACCTGCTACCCGTGTCTTTCTCTGCTGGCAGGGCAGCAAACACTCTGAACACTCTATGGCCATGATGGCACCATTGTGCATTGAGCATTTACAAAACAGATGCTGCTTAAAAACCTGCCTGTCCTAAAACATCGCTGATAAAAAAGGTAATTCAAACATCTCAACAAGCAAATACAGATTTTCTCATGATAAAATTACTACTGTTAGAAAGCCAACGATTAATGCTGAGTGTAATTACTGTAATGATTTCCTAGGTATTAATTCTAATAATATGAAATGCTAATATCATAGCAATAGTAACAAAGGTTACAAAGTGCTTCACATTTTGCAGGTAACATGGAACTAATTTGGAGGGTAAAATATAGTTTGACCCATCAAATTGAAGAGAAATATAACTTGTGAAGTCATTCACATATTGAGTTGTATTAAAGTCAAAGACATACAGCATACTGTATATAGTAAGTCATACAGAGAGTTGGAACATATTGGCCCTTCACGTTCAAGAAAAGCAGTGTTAGCCCAACAGTTAGTCCAATAGATAGAGAGACACAGAGGATATCATTTTGCCAAAGAAATGGAGTTGTGGGATGTTGGGGTGTAGGCCAACCAAGGACAGGAGTGTAGCAGGACAGGACTATAGATTTCAGACTGGTATGAGTCTACCCGGCTGTCATTAGCAGGGGGATCACGGCCCCGCGCTCTTTCCCTCGACCCCGTCCTTCACGTCCACGGCCTGGAGATGGAGAGCTGGAGGGCTACATTCAGACACACATAAGGGTGTGCAGGTTTCATTCACACACACGTACATGCAGAGTAGTGAGTATTAAATTCAGCTCTGAAGGACCTTGGTGATGGGAGTGAGAGTGGTCCTCTTAGACAGGCAAGATCCTTGTCTATCGATTGTAACTCTTGTCTACTCTCAGCTGCAAGTGTGGAATAAAAAACTCACATCTCCGAGCAACATGTCTGTTTTATTTCACATCATGCTGTGGTGATGCTTCACGTTTAGGTAAACCACTTTCTGAACACCTCTGAAGCTCCTGTTTGTGCTGACCTCCAGTGGTTAAAGTTCTCACTGTACTGCAGTGATGCAGAAGTGCACTCAGGGTGTGGTCTGAAAGGTCAGTGAAACTATTCTTTTCAGCTTAATGTTCTTTAATTTAACTGTGGACGTGATGTAAAAATTCCAAGACGATTGGATGACCATGGACAACTTGGAGAAATATGAATTAGCAAGATTAGCAAGATACTGAAGACAATTAAAAGATGTCTCATCTACATGTAGGGCCCAGTAGTGACATGCAGTATTTCAATCATATGGAGTGTTTGATAAAATCTGAAGAGAGAAGAGATTTTGCAGTAGAACTCAATGCTAGCTTAACCTCAGTACCATTGCTATGACTAAAAGGTAAATGTTGACCTCAACATGCCATCAGGCCCAAATACAAATGGTTGCCAACAGCAGTTGTGTGGAATTTCAAGACTTAATTTTCGATTAAATCATGTCGAGTGTGAAAATAGGAAACAGTTTATATTTCAGTCGTCACTTTCAATTTGTCGCGGCCTGCATGTGGAGGAGATAGTGAAACCCAACAGCAGATTTGAATGTAGAAAAAAAAAAAGAGCAAGAGACATTCTCTGTTGTGGCCTGCTTGTTCTTTTGGCTCCATGTCGGCTCTATGATTTTACATAAGAAACGTGCATAGTACAGCTTTAATGTAAAAACATCTACAGAGATGAGCAGTCTACCTTTATTTACAACTGGGCTAAAAATACTGTACATTCTGGTATATTAATGTAAAGAAACTAATTGTAATATTCGTTGATATTTCCAGACCTCCCAAGACAACATATCTGATTCTCTGTCTTTCCCGTTAAACGTTCCAGAAATATTCAATGTCCAATGGGAACCATAAAGCACTCACAGGCATCAAGCAATGAGCTGCAGATGAGGTGGTGAGAGCAGAAAGGTTACTCCTAGATGAAAGAAGCAGAATGATAATAGAGCACGCGGCAGGCCCAGAGATGATTAATACCATTTTTCGCTCCCATTTGCTGTTCATTAACTCACTGTCTCCCATAATGGCCTGGGCTCAAATGAAAGGGGCGGGAAGAGGAGAAGTTCAGGTTGGGTAACATTAGAATGAATGAAGATGGAGTGAGAGAATAGGAGGAGAGACCAAGGGAGGGTAGGAAAGAGTGCTGATTAGTGCATCAGTTATCTACATCTTAATCAAGCTCTCTTGCCCTGAAAAGACCACACAGTGACAAAACACAGCAAAGTTTAGCATAACAGTCCTTCCACTAGAAAAGCCTGTTGGAGCTGCTGCTTGAGTTTATTGTCTGTGACGTCTTTCTGAATAAATATTAAAGTTGACATGCATAGTAAAGTAATTCTGATAGCAAAAAGAGCTTGTTAGGGCCAGTACAAAATGTCAAAAACCAGAACCGTAAAAGCGGGTCTCCAATTTTTACATATTTTGTTCCTCACTAAGCCGAGAGCACCTCAAGGGAGCAGGCGAAGTCAGGTGGATTGGATAAAGAGAAAGGGAAGGTAGATAACACCCAAGTGGATGTGCATTTAGAGAGGCGTAACACGTAGCATTTCAGTTATGGTAAAACTCCTGGAGAGATAAAAGCATCAGGCATTATGAATCCCTTTCTGCTTGTGCATAAGGGTTGATGGACACACGCAATTGGATTTGGAGAGCTGCTGCAATGTATTTCAATCTACGTCAGCACTAACCTTACAAAATGGGAAACTACTGAACTGATAGAGAGGAGGAAAAAAAACACCCATTCACTAAGACAGCAAGGGAGCCGTGACTGATAGAGAAACACAAGAAGCCTGCCGAGATGTAGTAATTATTCTGAAAAATGGAAAATAAAGAGTGACAAAGAGGAATAGAGTGTAAAAAAAGGTTGAGGAGGAGGTGTTCAGGTTATTCTGAGTGAATCAGATTGGTAAAAGCAAACAACCTTCATTTCTCTTTACCAATTCTTTACATTCATACACAGTACAAGTATCTGTAAGACTTAAGCTTTGATTTCCTGAACAAAATGTTCTACTTGAATCGTACAAGTGATTTGAACACAACGATTACAGTATGTACAGTGCTGGTAATACCTGAAAGAACCCATGTCGATATTTTATATTGTAAATGGGAATGTCATTATTTTTAGCAATACAGCAGCGTTCATATTTAATACCCTTCCCGCACTGTGTCAGTCCCTTAAGTGCATCCCTACAGCTCAGATCACGTTGCCAAATGCATCATTATGTCATCAGTATCGCTAAATGCAACTCTGTAGGACAGGATGAGTTTGTAAGGATTCTGGGTAGGAAGAAGGTGACCTTGCTAGAGGTCTTATTCAGGAATGTCTCTATTCATGTGGCATTACCACAAATCTTGGGTTTGTACAAATGGCATGTCTGGTGCCCAAGTGGATCCAAGTGGACAGGCTATCAGCTCTGATTACAATTACACAATATTACAATTATCGCAGAACTAAACCAGGGTCCTATGGGTCCGTTTCAGAGTTCATTGTGGACCTGTAAAGACCTCTACAGCCCGCAGTGTGCTACTTATGCAGTAGAAAAAGCGGCAACATCAGTAGCCATGCTAACCAGGTAAAACTTCTCTTGATCCCTGATCACAATCCAATTCTGCTGACGCTAAGTCCGGATCAAATCTGAGTTTGGATTTGGACAGTGCGTCTTCGCATGAAAAAAAAAAAAAAAAGTGCGTAAGTTCAAATGTAGTTTTCAACCAACAGCAGCACTGATACACCTCCGAAATGACTGCCTGCTCGCTGTGAATATCATTAATTTAAACCGTTAGTTGTTGTTCATTTGTTTGTACCGCTCTGCCGCTCCCTCGCTCACAACATTGCGTCTTGGGAAGATTCCAGTGTTTCCAGGTTCCAATCAGCTGGGTATATTTACGGCATATTTAAGCTAACAGAGTCACATTACACAGAGGATCAATTTAAAAATTGGCCCCTTATACTGATGCAGCAGATTGGCTTGGAGCATCACTGCCATATTTTTTATTTGATAATACCTGACAGCAGCAGGTACTAAAGGATCTCTGAGGTGGAATTATTAGGATTTCTTTAAAAAAAAAAAAAAAAAGTATAGTATTAATTGAGACGATGAAAGGTAAGCAAAGCTGAAACAAAAAAAACCTTCTCTTATGGGCAATGTTATAGACATCTTTTCTACTGTGTTCACTGTGATGACACCGCTGCTGATTCTGAGTAATTCCTCATACACATGTTCCACTGCAGAGGCTGGTGTTAGTGAAATGTCAAAACGTTCTTGGCAAACAGCAATCAAATTAATTCAGTGTATTAAATGTGTGGATTTGAGCAGAAGATTAACTTGTTGCTTGTGCACAGCTGTGAGAAGAAGAAGAAAAAAAACCGGTTACCCAGAAAGAAGTGCTGCCAGAAGCTTTCTTACTTTCTTTCTTTAAATCATTTCACCTTCCCTACAAAAGACGGTAATGCATCTGGGGACTGAGAATAAGTGCTAGCTTGTATCTGTTTTGTAATGCCCACTATCTTAGAAATACTGAGTGCAGGATTCAAACAAAAACAGCTGCCATTGGGGAAAATGACTCCCTATTATGTATCTCTCCCTACTGAAACACTAAGCCCTAGAAAGGTCTAGAGACCCGAGTAAAATGACTGATGAGAATATGGGATTATGGGAGAAAGAGGGGGAGAGAAAATAGGGAGTGTGTGAGTCGAAGAGAGGAGTGATGGAGCAGGTGGACTCTCATCTATCTTGTCCCTGCTGACGGATATATGAGTGGGAGCCCCATGCTGGCCATCAGCTGCCGTGATAAATGAGGGATAAGTAGTGAAAAACATGTAGATTCAAATGACAGCCATGCAAGCTGCACGCAAAGGTTAGAAAGCACTGATGTTGAATGAGCTAAATTTAGGTCATACCCTGTAAAACTTGAAGTGAATGAGCATGTGGAGTTAATGATAAGCTCATATGTTGCATGATGAGAACACGGACACAAAAATTGTTGTTGTGCCTTTGTCGTATCATTCACACCAAGCAATCAGAAAGCAGCACAAAAGCTGCTTCTGAAGTTCCTGTAGGCATAGTTTTATTATCTCAAACTTACAAGCTGAAAGGCAAGCTATAGATAAAATAAAACATATGCAGATGGCCCATTTGGTTTAAAGGGGCAATCCAGTGATTTAGTATTATACTTTCATAAAGTTGGGAGTCTCACAAGAGACAGGATATCTTTACCTCTGTTTTTTTTTTTTGTTATCTGACTTTTAGTCCCTGTATGGGTCAAGCTCCAAAGACACTGGATCCTACAGTTCCCATAATGCAACCAATAGCATATTTCCATTAGACCCTCCCTGCCTGGTAAACACCAACATCTTTTAAATTACACACCCTAAGTCTGTAAAGCAGAATTTCTGTTATAAATTTGTAGTCTCCAAGCCCAAGCTGAGATAACCCTGATCAACAACATCATGTTTACATCATCAGAGTTGTTTTCACAGACTTAAAGGGGAACTCCATCGATTTTACACATCAGCATCTGTTTACAGCTCTTGGGGGGTACTACTGCATATGTAAAAAAAAAAAAGTTGTACAAAGCATGTTGTGGCTTTAGAGGAAGCTGCGCGATACCTGATGAATTGAATTTAATAAATTTAATTGAGTGACATCACTTGAGTCAGCATTGGTTGCGAGCAGGGGTGTGGCATGAAGATGTTCTTTGGTTTCTGTGTCTTTCTATGTGTATTCGCCCCGTAGATAGATTAGTGACCTATCCAGGGTTAGCCTCCCTCTTTGCAGTTGCATGCTGAGATAGGTTCCAGCTCTCTGCAACCCTGAAAAGAACAAACAAGCATAGAAAACATAAATAAATAACTGAATGTATCTGATATAGCCAGGGTATTTTTGGAACAATTACAGATGGGAAACTGCATATTTTCGCTTTTAGTTCTACAAAAATATCCCACTGGAACTTTAGTTCACTGGAATCATGTTGACCTTGCAACTTAAGTATTAGTAGTAGTGATTTTGTCTAGGCTGCATATAAATATGTCCATAACATTGTGTATGGCTTTCTGTGTGTTCCTCAAGGACACTCGTTTTGTACTGAAGACCTTGCGTGTGACGGCTAGACTCTTTTAGCGGAAAGCTGCCTTGCTTCAGCCAAGGAGCTTCAGCTTGTCCTCAGATGGTTCAAAATTCTCAGGCATCACTCCAGTGCTGGACTCTTTACACTGGTTACTAGTGGATTTGAGAATTAAATTAGATTAAATGAAATTAAATACATATCATTTCTATGAGGTACTACGTGTTGAAGCTCCCGAGTACATTTCTGAATCGTTGTGTCCACATACCAACTCGGGTAGGCTAACTAGCAAACTAAATGTATGTCCCCAGAGCCCAGCATGAAATAAAGGCAGCCCCTAAACCTTGGGAAACTTTACTTCTTACTATGAGATCATCCAAGTCACTCGATAGTTTTAAAACTTCCAAAGACTCACTCATATTCCCTCACTTTTTTTAAACTGTTGCTTTTTTGTTTTATCTTATTTCTGTTTTAATTATATTTTGTTGTTTTAGTGCCTGTAACTATTTTGTGCTTAATTGCTTATATGGTGAAGCACTTTTGTTTGTGCTACATAACTAAATCTGCACTTTTATTACTGAGAGCCAAGAGCATTTTTAATGCTTCAAACTGATTTTTATGCGTTATATAGGTGTCGGATTAGTTCGCTGTGTTTTGTCCAAAATATTGTGAGTGTTGTGGTTTTCAAGCCTCACCCTGGAACACATCGGGATATATGTTGGCATTGTTCAGTATGTCAAGGAGGTAGTCGATGCTACAAAATCATTGACAGATTTTACTTGTCAATATAATCCCCATCAATCATCATATTACAGAGTATCTCACATTGAAATGTTTTAAATCTGCAGCTGCTGTTGTGCTTGTTTCCATCACGCTCCTCTCCTGCTGTCTGTTCTCCCGGAGCATTAGTCCCGTTCTCAACCTGCAGAACTGAGATGGATTGATATCTACAGCGCTGCAATATATGCATGTGTTTCTTCATTCGTCTCATCTGCCAGTCTGTCAGAAAGTCGCTCTCTTTCCAAGCTGCCAGACAGCCCCCCCACCAAAATATTGTTTGTGCCACACCTGCTGTGAATATCCGTGTGTGTGTGTGTTGGTGAGGGATTGTTGGTGTGACAGGCCTGCCAGTAACTGCACTCTAATTACTGACTTACATGTCTAACTTCTGGGAAGTCTAGTAACCTTGTTAGGTTAAATAATTTGTCTTCATCAGCAACAAAGACTCACAGGGAGTCTCAGTGGGCACTGGCTTGACTTCAACAATTACACCAACCTGATCTGGTTAGATTAGACCCATGTATCTCACACAGGTAGCATTTGGAGGAATTATCACGGAGCTGGTGACCCACTTAGAGTGGTATAAGGGAGTCCTCTGTGGCTATGGACATAAGGTAGTTTCCTAGCTCACTGTTAATTATTTGACAGAAAATAATCTGCTCATTATTAAATTAGAGTTACACGAGCAAATTACTTTTCCCAATACTGGACGCCTGTCTTTTAATAGAAATCCATTTCTTCATCTGATTTTGTGAAAATGTTTATTGTATAATTAGCATTAGCATTTTTGGCCACCTGGGGACAGCAGAAGAAGGTGTAAACACAACATTGACACATTATCAGCTTATAAAAGTGACATGGCGAACAGCTGTGAGCAAACAGTTGCTTATTTACACATCCAGCAGTTACGGAGTATCATTAGCATTCATTTGGAGTTTTTGGAGTGTTTCGGGCATCCACTCTCTTTTAAGTCTGTTTTTGGTCTGAACACAACTTCAGAGAAAAATATCTGGCTCTTTAGCTGCTAAATGCTCCGCTATCCTCACCAGCTAGTCACTAACTTTGTCAGTCTGCTGTTTGGTGCTGGGCAACAGTGATAAGAGCAGTGAAACCAAAATAAGGGCTTTATTACTATGGGCGACTTCTTTCATATTGTACATAGTCATTTGATCCAAGTATTTAGGACTTTGAACAAATCAAAGTACATGTTGGACTGTAAGGCACCTCAAATGTACTTATGTACTTTCTAATGTACCATATTTTTGTTACTGTGTAGAGGTGTACGATTGTACAACTAATATAAATTCAGTACAATTAAAAATAAATAGAAAATAGCAACAGACTGTTTATCAAGTCACAAGAGTAAAAAAAATATTATATAAGAAAATATTAACAGGGTTCATACAGCTTTTTAAGAGTAAAATTCAATTCAAGCACTTTCAAGGTACCTAAACTAAACATTTCCAAACTCTCGAAGCCTTTGTTACTATAAATGCCAGGAGACAACAAACAAATATGATAATGGGATCGTTTCATTTCAAATATTAAAAAGACTTGTGGTTTACATGAGTGATTGCGTCGATGATGAAACACCAGATTATGTTGAAAATCAAGCATTTTTCAGGGACTATATTCGAATTCAAGCATATTTCTAACCTTGAAAACATGACGGGTAAAATTAAGCATTTTACAGACTTTCAAGACATACCAACGCTGCATTAAGTTTAATTCTAAACTTTGATAGTTACTGTACATAGAGAGCTAAAACAGATTGTTCCCTGAACATTAGCAGATGGTTGTTGTGTTCTGTGACGACCACAGAAGGAAATGTGAGTGCGCTCATACAGTACTATGTTAAAGTAGATGTGTATTACAGTATGTGAAGTCAAACTGTGGAATTCTCCAGGGAATGATTGAACGTTTTTTCTTCTCCTTGCTTCTCTCGTCATAGAATATATATTTCTTTGTTACTGTTGACAGCTGATATAGATATTGAATAACACAAATGGCTGAAACCTGTAATTACTGAAAGTGATCAAACCCATTAATAAAGAGGCTGAATAGCTGCATCTGCTATTGTAATGGCCACTTTCCTTTCAGAAACATCAGTATCAGCGTAGGCCCTGAAAGCCCCTCTGTCAGCTGAGCCCTAAACCCTGTAAGACAGAAGACTACGGAGCGTCCTCCCTCGAGATGTCATTACCAGTTCTTTGGGGATCCATCAATGGGAAGAAGAAGGGGAGAAGTTTTCAAACAAATTGTAAGGGCAGCACACAGACGGGACAGAATCCAACTAAGATCACATGGAATTTCCTGACTCATTTTGGTTTTTAAACACCGGAAAATCACACATCCACTATAGATGAATAAATTGAAATATTCTCCATTTTTTCCCGTAGTTGTTCTAGTGTTTTTTTCTTTCATCAATGCTATGAGAGCCATTTGTAAAGCTGTGTATGATGTGGTGCAGTGTCAGAGTCCACCCTCTGCCTTCATGTCTGTGCTGCCAGACTGCAGGACAGCAGTAAAACTACTAACTCTGACCCACCTTCCCTGCTAATCTTCCTGCCATGTGTTGCTGCACACACCCTATGCACACACCGGTCATCTCTTTCTTTCAGCCAAATACCCCAAAACACAATCTATGAGCACACACACTCCTATAATCTAACACCTCTTACCAGGCTGGGAAAACATGACAGCAGCGTGTTGAGGCTGTAAGCAACCCGAGAGGAGATACAGACCACATACTGAGCGAGAACATGCAGCTGATTGAAGTTTGTGTGGGAGTATATACAGAACAGATAGATGTGGAGAGCACACAATCAAGTTTCATTTTGTTGTTAAATCAACTTTGAAGTCCAAGTCCACCGTTTCCCCCGAAGGTGCAGTGCTGTACTCTGGATCCATGTGGCGGTTAATCAGAGATCAAACAGCTGATCCAAATCTACACAGTCATAGGTGGGAGCATTTAAATGTTATTGGCCGTACAAATAATGAGGTGCCTGGGTTGTCCACGTTCCAGTCATATAAACTACTTAGGGTAGATATCCTTCATCAGAGCGAAACATTACATTCTTTCAGATCTGATTCCACTAACAAGTATTGTGTGTGTATCCAAAGCCTGATAGATCTTCTTTCTCTGCACCATAGAGCTCCATTGTTGTCCAAAAACTATTAAAAACACATTTATGAGCCACACTGTTGCACTGGGTGACATGTTCCTTCATTACTATGAACACACACTGTAGTTTATCTTGACTAAAACCCACATACACTGCCCTGCTGCTGTAAATAATCACCTCAACACCAAATGTGGATTAATCCGCCGCTGAAAAAAATAGTCCCCAACAAATGCATTATTTCCTCCTGATTCAGTAACATTTGTTAAAAACTAAAGTTTGCAGCTGTTTTACAAAATTATTGACCCTTTAAAAAAATAAAAAAAAATAAAAATGAAACTATATTTGTGAGCAGTTTTTAAAGATTTATGTCTTCAGTAGGAAGCAATGGGCTTCGGGCTGACAGACACAGACAGGGTAGGAAAGTCAGAAAACATTGAGAAACGCACCAACACAACTGCCTTATCTTTTAAATTTGATACATGATTTCTAAAGTGGCCTATTTAATGAACTCCGTTTCCTAATGCATGTAAAGAAAACGTAAAGTATTTTAGATTTTTCTAAGGCCGCTGGAGATATCCTCCAAAATATAGGGCAGGCAAATAAACATTATAGTCTTTTAGGTCAGTTTGTGTGTTAGACGTAAACCTTATGCTGAGAGGAAACACGGACACAAATTGTAACAATAAAATACAAAACAAAACGTGCTTCCAAGAACACTATAAATTACTTAGTTTATTAAGTCCTGTACAATATTCCTTTTAGGGTTCAGTGACTACAGTGAACGAAACATATTTTAATATTTTTTATGCTGCAGTCACCATATCTTTTCTTCATCATATGTAAAATACATCATCTAACAGTAAATCTGTGGGGGTTTTCTCATATGGCTTCAGCTTGATATTATCAGTTCAGTTCTTTATTGTCCCACTGGGGGAAATTCAGCTTGCAGCAGAGCACAGATAAACAATACAACAATAAAGTCTATTAAAATGATGTATTTTTATAGGATTGGATAAGATAACGTGCTATGGTGCTAAGTGTGAGCAAAAAGTGCATAGGTGCAAAGTAACAATTACGTTTCGTGCAAGTTAAGCATGTTTATTGAACCCTGTACCTCTGACCTGAAGGGGGACAATCAAACGCCTCAAAGAGAGGAGGGTCTCGGCTCCCTAAAATTATTGGGACTGTTTGGATTGTATAGTAGTAGTAACTTTCTGGCTTTTAGTGCAGTTTATTTTGCAAACTCAGTGTGTGCCTCCTGTCCAGACTCTCTCCAATTTCCAAATTCTACACATAGAGGCTTTAAGGTCAAGAAAGCAATTTGTCTTCAGAAGTTGTGATGGAAAGTAATGGAATGTAATGTCACAAGTTGGAGAATTGTTCCGAATGTTTTAAAGAGGTGCAATTTCCTCAGTGCCCTTTAGTAGATGCAAAACTTGGACAATTTTCTGACGCATCTACAGTTGACTGTTTTTTTTGTTTTTTGTTATAATCAATCAGAGTAATTACGTTTCTCATCTTGTGTATGCTCCCTAAGGAAGCCTCTGCATGAAAACAACCAGCTGTCTTCAACCAGCTGCTTATTGTTGCATGGTATGTGGGCAAGATATCTTTCGGTTTTCGGACAAGGTTGGCTTTGATCTACAAGTAAAACCAAATGGATGATAGCAAAAATGTTTAGATTTTTTTCGGGATGTAAGAATTTTGCACCTACAGTGTTCACTCATATTTAACTGAACCATCAGGACACACCAAGAGCAATGCCTTGAGGCCATCTGGGCCACCACACCCTGATCCTGCCTTTTCTCCCTTCTCCTCTCCCTCCTGCCCCTCTGTTGAGCCGTTTGTAATTGAGATTCAGGCCCACAGATGGATATGCCATGGATGCTGGCTCCGACATTGCTGTTCACACGTCCAGCTATCTGTGGAGCCGGAGACATGAGAGGAATGCCTCAGCTTCAAGGCCCCTGCATCGCTGAGGAAATTAGAGCAATCTCCCGTCTTGAGAAGTGAGAACGGGCATCAGTCAGATGATGGTAATTGCGGTTTTCATGCACGGGGCCCACTCCCTTTTGTAATGCTGCGACAACCTCGCAGGTTCAGCCAACCCAAACTTGTGTCTAATTAATTTGAATCAGCAATTTGCATAATTGAATATTTACGTTATTGTAATGCGTTCTCCGCCTTTTGCAACTGACATCAGCTTGTGTTTGCAGACTCATACTTGTCAGGCCATTGACTCTTTATGTGTACAGCAGCAAACATTTGTACACGACAGGAGTTCGAATGTGACCCTGTCACACTCACAGGCCAAAAGTACTCTAGAGCAAAGATTCATGTTTGTACAAGTAAAATTAACCAGAAGTTTCAGACAAATGTAGATTATACAAAGCTGATATATATGATATTTTATTCAGTATTATATTAGCAGTAATTGACACTAATGGTTTCACCAGTTAACTACTGAAACCACTAGTTGATACTGTGGCAGTAGTTGACTAGACAATATAATTTGTTAAAGTTAAAACATCACTGCTTGTATATACTAATATAGTTTAATATAATATAGTTTCAGCTACATGCATTCAGCTGTGGCGCCAAAGCAATCCCCTGTGCAGTATGATGAAATCAGAGCTCACCATGACATCCCTGACAAAGCCTGATTATAGCAAGAAGAGCAATTTTAAAGAGCAATTTAGCAGCTAAAAATCTGTTTTTTGCTAACCTCCAGTGGTTTAACTTGCTGCAGTGATGTAGAAGTGTACTCCGGGGTGTGTCAGTACACCGTAACATCACTGCAATGTGCTGCACCCGAGCACCATCTACAGACAGCTCAGCACGGTTCCTGCTTTTCTGGCTCATGACCACTTAAAACAAAGGTACACTTTAACAGGTCACACCTGTACAATATAATCCAATCCAATGCTACCGTCTTGCCATAACCATTTTTGGTGACATTGTAACATCTAAAAAAACAAAAACTAAACATTATAAGTATCATAAAAGTAGACTTTAAGGCAGTACTTAATAAAGTGGACACTGAGTGTAGGTCTACTTACACCCCCTTGTCACAGCTTGCAGATGTCTACAGATTGAGACCAGTTGAACCTAAAAGTGATTACTTCTATGATTTTTTTTAAATAAATAAAAGCAGAATACATTCAGCTGCTCTATCCTGTTAAACATCTCGCAACCTGTCCGATTTCTCTCGCAACCCCAAAATTGACAGTATCTGTAAATTTACTACAGTAGTAGTAATCCTACAAAGGAAACTGTAACTGTGCCTGTTAAATGTATCAAGTTGGGCATGGTGGCTGTCCTATAATAATCTTAAGATTAGAATTGATCTAAATAGATTTAATGAAGTTAATTTCACGACTCCCCACCCCACCCATGGACTAGCTGCCACTTTTCAAAATCTTGCAACTTGCGTAAAGATAAGTAGTCGTGAAACCCCAGTGGACACAGGTTACAGTCCATCTGCTTCAGTGAATTATAGCCAAAAAAATATTATTAATGGGCCCAGGAGCACATGTATGGATCCCCTCAGCTACCTGACAATATCTGCACTGAGCCAACCTGGAAAAGACACCAGCATCAGAACCTGCACTGGCCTGTAGACAGCTTCACACACACACACACGCGCTATCAAACACAGGATATTAAAGCCATGTGCAGAAAGAGCTTTAGTGACTGGTTGGCTGGCCCTGATGGATATCTGATTGGTTGGCTGGCTGGACATTTGGGCAAACCAGAGAATTTGGTAATTCTCTCCAGAGTTATAGTACAGCTGCCATCCAAGAGCCTGCTGTTTGTTGTTCTACCTGTAATTAGCCAGACTCAGGGCTGCCAGTAGAGCATACACACACACACACACACACACACACACACCAACCTGCATGCTTGTCAGATTTCCTAATCTAGTTGATCAGGACTACAGGAAGATGTTTTTCATGAAGAGTAGAAGAAGAAACGACACAGAAGCTGAAGCTGAAATCCCCCCTGGTGTTCAGAAGGGTCACAGATTGTCACAAAAGCATTTGGAGCTTGTTTCGCAACCAAAATATGATTAAAAGCACAACTTTAGCTGAACTCAGAGTTCCATTTAACCAGACGTCATTCCTAAATATCTCGTTTTATGGAATACACCAACTGGCACCGATGTTCACAATGCTTTTCTGTACACACTCTACTTCAAAGCGTGAGAACAAAAGCAGGAGAGAGCCCTGCATTCCCAAATGTGAAGAATGCAACCAATTTCACAGCGCTAATAGATTCTCTGTGCATTCAGTTTGACAAATAAAGCAGGGAAAAAAAGGACATAAGACATCTAATCCTGTTTCATAAGCACTATTCATAAATGTGCAGGAAACACTTCACGGAGAGAGGGAGGACTCTGAAATCACTTTTTTTTTTACCTCCCCGGCTCCAAAGCGATTAAATTCATTAAACTCTCTCTTCAAGTAATTGCAGCTCATCTATGGCAAAGTAAATATTCAATTAACAGTGCCTTTTTGACAACTGTGATTACCTTCAATCCATTGCGCATAGCCTTGCATGTCTCCCCGTCATTAGTTAAAATTTCTCTTTGGAGGTCAATTAAATTTCCTTTAACTATTCTCCAGCCACAACCCAGGGCAGCACAAACATCTATTAAAAGAGGAGTTCATCTTCCCTATGCAGTTGTCGTGTGCGTGTGTCGAGAGGGGGTTGGGGAGGGTTTCTCTTTGCTTTCCTCCTGGGCAGAAAGTGGGCTTAAGCTCTTTCTGTGTCGAGGTGGCGAGCTGAGCCGTGGCGAGCCGGAGCAGCAGCTCTTTACCAGTCTCCGTAGCGTGTTTGGCCAAGGCTGACTGGCTGCATTACAGCCAGAAACAGAGCAGGGATGAATCAGCACTGACAAGGTGAATCCAGCTTCGTGTTCACTGGCTGACAGCTCAGGTGCTCAGAGAGATGGAGACACAACAGATTACATTTAGGTCACTGCAGAGAGAGAGAGGAGGGAAGAGAGGGGGAGATAAAGCAAGTTCCCAGAGTCCAAAATGGCTTTTGGACTCTGGAAACTTCTCTCAGAGATAAATGGGAAAGTTGGACTGGTTGATGTGGGTGTCAATGTGTGCTGTCAATGTGCGGTGGTCCTTAAAGCCTACAGTAATAAATTAAGCAATAAATAAATACAAAAGGTGTTGTATTTCGGCTGCAGACACATGCTTATACAGGAGCTTTCTTTTGTACAGAAAGGGTTACTTCTGATGCTTTGGTGGATACATGTCTAGATACTAGGAGATACACTGGTCTGTATATTCTATTTATTTTTAGTATTTAGTTTAGGCTTAAAAACTATATATGTTCATGTTTAACTGACCAGTTGTTTACCAGAGTGTTACTGGATGTGTGAATTATGATTTTTGTCTGTCAGGAGCAAAGTAGACTTTCACTCCTGTAGACAGATGGGAATCTGTCACGTTCTGTAGTCTTTGTTTGGTTTCCTGTTTTATTTTGAAGTCTTGTCTCTTGTTTCCCGTGTGTTCCTGCCCTCATATCTTTGTCCATGATTGTCTACACCTGTTCCCCATTACTCACCTGCCCCTGATTCCCTCGTTAGTCTCTTATTTATACTGGTCCCTGTTCTTTGTTCTATGCCAGTTCATTGTTGTGTGTGTTCCTGTTGTGTGAGTTATCCTGTGTCGGATCAGAGCTCATAGTGCATTGCTTTCATGTTCCTATGTTGGCTGTATTTCTTGCCCTTCTGTGTTTCCCGTATCTGGACTTACCTGTTGATTTGCTTGCTTGCCTACCGTCCTGCCTGTACAAGTAAGGGTTCAATAAATCTTTGAACTGCTTCCGTCTCTATGCCTGTCTGCGTTTGGGTCCTTCTCCTGCTGCTTCCTCTACACAACGTAACACCATCCCACCCACAAAAATACTCCTGTCCCATCCAAATCCCATGACAGAGTAAAAATAAATCCTTTCCCACCCCAATCCTGGAAGACTCCCATCCCATCATGTTCCCGTGTTGTAATTTTTTCAGCAGGGGTAGTATGATGATGATTTGATGTTCTCACCATCCTTTTCTTAGATTACTTTGTGTTATACTGCACAATCACCTGCACAATTTATGACCTATTGTTATTATGATTCACGTCCTGCCCGCTCCCATTGACTTTTTTCCTGTCCTGTTCCAGTCACGTGATGAATCGTGAAACTGACTCCCATCGTGGGAATCCCGAAAAAATGTCAGCCTCTAGCGCAAGGAGCAGGAAGTATGTGTGACATTGTTATAGAATAGAAAGTCCGCATAGGGAAAGGGTCAGGGATCCAACTTTTTCTCTCGCGATACCAATTCTGATATCTGCCAATACCAGTGCTCTCCTTTTCCCAAATCTGAAATCCATTTACCTCACTGTGTGGAACTCGTTGGAGACCTTTGTATATGGGTCACATCAAGGCCGGTACCTGATCCGCTGAATAAGGTCCATATCTGTGCCAATGCCAATACAGATACAGATCAGTGCATCCCTAGTCAAGGTTGATGAATGGGTCGACAAAGCGTCAGACTCTGACCAGGGAAATCTCTGTTCCCATTTCCTACAGACAGTCATCATTAGTTTCTTTAATCCATGACAACCAAGGTTCCCTAACCATGGCCAATCATCAACTGATCATTTTTAAAAGTGATTTTCAACCACTTTGAAAGGCACTGACAAAAGGTGCTGTCCTGCTGATAGGGGCATCAAACAGAAAACGCTTATATGGGTCATTTTGGAAGGCAAGGACAAACAACGTATTTTGTTGTGTAGTTTGGAGAATTTATATATCTTCATTACAGCAAGTCCTCACACCTAAGCAACACAATAGGTCACTTGTCAGTGTTTTCCAAAATGACTCATATGTCTCTATGAGCGTTTTCCGAGTAGTAAAGACAGTCTCAAGGTGGCATGTCTTACCGATTCGTCCAGAAGCATTTTTCTACAGCAATGACATTGAGCATTGTCCCTTAATGTTTGAGATGCAACCCTAAATAACACAGTGCCCTGTCTGAACTTCTCTCTCAACTCCCCTCTACTTCCCTCTGATTCATCCTAATAGCAATAAAAATGTGCCATTGTGAGTGATGTCCTTACTCCGGACACACTGCACACTGTAGTGGAGTCCTTGAGGGAGCAGCAGGGGAGCCCTTGCAAAAAGAGGAATTGTTAAATTTAATTTTCATTTCAAGTAGAAATTACCAGTGAGAAAATATATGCGTGGCTATTATAATCACCAGTTTCCCTACCAATTCTATTATATTCTCTGAGTGTAGGCAGATCTGCAATTCAGTTCTAAATTACTAGACTCCTCCAATAAGTAGTCCAAGTACCAAAATCTAATCAGACAGGGGAAATAACGTGGGTCTATTTTTGGATCTGTGGCAGTGTACCATAGGTGGTAAACTGCAATGCGTCCTATATGCTCTATCATTGCCCAAGGCTAACCCTGTGCTCACTGCTGGCATGTAAACATAAACTAATAATATCATTAATCTCACCATGCAACTGTGCACTTTTCAAAGCAGCCCATCTGTGAAGGCTTCCCAATTAGCTGCTGTCATATGGCACAGGATGGAACAGATTTCTGATACACACTGTCCTTGCTGCACCACTGTACAGGAGAAAATAATAAACAATATGCTCGACTAATCCGCTGTTAGGCTGCAGGATTTCATCCGTAAAGCCCTTAAGATAATGTTAAGGCTTTTCTTGAACCAGAACACAACCATTGTGCATCTCTGAATAGGTGAATTGTTCTGTATGTTATCTCCAGGAGAGTGGACAAATAGCTCACATTGTCTGCCAACCCAAACAGCAGTCAGGAGCATCGACCAGGGATACACACCTTATCAAACTACAATAGCTCTAAAACAACAACCAACACAATAGTGACTAGCACTAGAGCAGTGTAGTGCAACATCTTAGAGATGCAACCAGCAACAAAAAGAGAGTCAACAAAGCCCCAGCATCCATCAAGCTGACAGCGGAGAATAGCGTGTGTGTTTGCATTTGTGTGTCTTTACCTTGCGTCCACCTGTGTTCAGCTTTATTGGCGTGAGGAAGGGGTCAAAGATCATGTGGCTGGTCTCGATGTTGACTGGTGACTGCCTCTTCCCCACCGAGCACAGGTTCCAGGCCGAGTTTACCAGCCCCCAGAACGACGGCACTGCAACACAAAAGACAGAGGAGGTGTTCAAAAGGGTGAGCATCTGCACCAACGAGATAGGAGCGCATTCCACCAAGAGGTCACAGTGACGGACAGAGTTTGTGCTTCAGCATTTTTTTCTTAAGTCGGACCTGCCAGACTCACAGTGGAAGAAATTTAATTAGCAGGGTTCAACTGATGTGCGCTTTTGATAGCAATACTTTGGGATTAAACGTGAAGATAGCTCCTAAATTATATTTCTTTTAATGTTTGAAAGAATTTCTCAGAGGATCTTCTTCTCTTCATTCCTGTTGTGTCATTATAACAGTATCATCATCATACCCCATTTTTTTTGTGATCAGTGTTTTTATTCCTTTGAAACTTCAAATAGAATTGGAACGTGGGTCAGAGAATAAGAACATAAATCAATACATGCAGACATGCATGCACACATATACATGGCGTATATACATACATGCCAATTAAGTAAGTGAAAGAAATGCATTTAAGCACCGTGGATACTTACAAAGAGAACAGACCACAACTTCTTGAATTATAAAACCAAGAAAAAGCCAAAAAAACAGCTTTTTAAAGAAGTGCACTGATCAGACTTCTGAGACTGGAGTAAGTGGAGTAGTAAAAAGTGTAATGTCTGCCTCTGAAATATAGTGGAAAATAAACATAACGCAACTGTAAGGACAGTACTTGAGTTCTTGAATTTATAGGAATTTAGTATTGCACTTCCATTAAGTTGGGACTCAAGAGACAGAACTGAGGAAGAATGATCAAAATCAAAGCACCAAAGGCAAAAATATTCTGACTTTTAGTCCCAAACTAAAACATTAGATCCTGCATTTCCCACAATGCAACTAGATGGTGCCTTTTTGATAAACGGCAACATCTTTCAAACTTCATGCCCCAGTTTGTAAAGCAGGCTTTTTGTTTTTAAAATGTGTCTCCAAACCAAGGCCAAGTTAACCCTGATTGCATCACTATCACGCCCCATGACAAGTAAACTGATTTGATGTGTAAAATTGGTGGAGTGCCCCTTTAAGGAAATCCCATCACCTTAAAAACCATAAAAATATAGCTGATCAAACTACATTATATTCATTTTATCAAAGTTTGATGACATCAAATGGACTATATTTCATTTTTAATAGGACAAAAAATGAGCACCAAGCTAACATGCTTGTCTGTTCTTCAACATTAACATTAGCTACATTAACATCCTGTTCCTTGTATGTTCATATTATGCTACTTTAGAATCCATTGAATTTAAAGTGTAAAATAATTCAGGAATTGAGACAACTAAAACAATACTACAACTAATGGAGCACATTATCAATGCTGTGGAAAAATTTGGTCACCTTGGATACTTTCTAGCATTCATTCTTCAGCTATTTTTATGAGCTATGTCACACTACAAGTCATTTAATTTTTAACATTACAGGCCCCATGTGCCCATATCATCCATCTTGAAGATACATTAGCATGGACTTCTAGTCTCATACTGCAGCAGGGAATGCCAATGTGAGAATCATGAAGCTTCCTGGGCAAAACTAATCTGCAGTGACTTTTAGCAATTTGGTCAAAACCTCCCTCTGAATAGAGAGTCGATATTACAGAAGTGAGAGAAGTGGAATCAGCCTATAATCAGCTAACACGTGTACTATAAGACTGAGAGGACAGGATGGCACAGTGAGAGAATATCAGCACTGTGGGCGTGATAGGCATCTCAGCCAGTCATTTTCTTATGTAAGACTTGGCCACCGGGACCAAGAATTCAATTGGTGGGAAGCAGAGGCTTATCACCGTCAACTCTAGCAAGAGGCAGTTTTTTGCAACAATATCTGCTGGAGCCTAAAGCAGCATTTTCCATTTAGGAACACAGTATTATGCAGACATGAGTCACTGGAATGTGCTATGCAAATTCCACTGAGATTTCCAACAAAAGCTGAGATAATTTGAAAATATGCAAATTCACGATGAATGAGAGGGAAGCAGACAAGACACAGCGTTAATTCAACGTTAAAGACTCAGCAGGTCAACAAGTCCTACAAGACGCTGAGCCACAGGGTTTGTTTGCAGAGCTCATACAGTAGACATGCTGTGCAGAGAAAGCACTAGCATCACTGTTCAGACAAAAGCAACATCACCGTTTCTGCCGTTAACATGTTAGAACGTGTTAGCTGTGGCTATGTGCAGATTTTATGGTGTTTCCTACAATTAATAAATATCAGCAGGAAGCATTTGGCTACAGTAGTTCAGCAAATACAAGTGATTGAGAATCATGCTCTTAGTTTACCTTAAAGCTGCACTTGAAAAGGTGTCGCTTGTAATAACAAACCAACTGACAAATATGACCCTGAGTAGGTTATCTTAGCCTCTTTAAACTCATTATGATTTTATGGCCCGCAACTTTACCCTTTTAGTTCGCACTCACCACTCATCAACCTCGTTTCCAGCATCAGCAGCAGGCAGCTGCTTTCAGTGAAAAACAGCTGATACAGCTGTACATCACCTGACCAGCACCACACATTTACCAGCTAAGCAACCAGGTATTTTTCTCAGGAGCTGGTGGAGACAAAAACAGAGCTAAAGAGAGTGAATATTGGACATACATTCATCAGGTGGCCAGAAACAGGATGTTGCTCTGTGTCTGCTGGCCAACAAAGCAATGAATGCAGCTTTAATATTTTAAATAAGACCAAACTGAGTTAAGTTTGATTTAAAGTACCCCAAAATACCCAAATCACTGTGTGGCTACTGTTTTGTAATCTGATTAATTGTAATTTTATATGGCAATATACACCACTAAAGCGCAACACAGGGGCCTCAAGATGGCTCCTGATTTCTTAACTAATCTTAAGGGCTCTGTATCGAGAGTTGCTTGGTGAAAATCTAGATTTAAGGTGACACTGCACTTACATGGTGGATTTTACTAAATACATTTGTTTAATCAAATTTCACACAGGGATATATCTATCTATCTATCTATCTCTAAATAAAACTACATAATATATTAAGGCACACACTGCTGAAATGATCTTTTCAGTATCTTTAGTTTTAAATGTGATGTAGGAAATGTGGATCAACAGAAAAACCTTTTAGATAACCCATTTGAAGGTCATAAGGTCACAAGCTGGGTTGTACCTGGTACAGTAAAGTAAGCAGATATCGTAAAAGCTGCTCCTAAAGAAGCTTATGTATTATTTATCTAAACTCACATCTAGCAGAGTTAAGGTAGCACCTTGATATAGTGTTATTTTATGCTCATAGCAACCTCAGTTATGTTTCATACTGTAAGACCACACAACACTGGGTCACACTGCAATAAAAAAAGCTTTGCTTGGTAATCCTTCTGAATATAGGAGTTCTTTCTGTGAGCTGTCAATACTTGCATACCTAAAAAAAAAAAAAAAAGTTGACCAGCACCACACCTGAGTAAAATTGTAAATACTGTAGCTTTATGAGATGTGCCTCTAAACCTGACCTCAAATACAGTGCTGGACATTATGCTGACTTTCAGAGTCCTTACACACCAGGAGGCAAGTTGCTGCTTTTATTTATGTCAGCAGAGTGTGGCAGCAGCTTTGTCTGCCAGTCCAGTAGCAGCAGCGGCAGCGTGGCACTAGATGTGTGGTCACCGGTCATTCACATGAATCTCCATTTCTGCCATTTTTGCAGGAGCTTGATGAGCCTTGGCAGGCTGGCCTCTCTCGCTCTTATCCTGATCAGTCAACCTCAATGTTTAACTGAGATGCAGAAGGAGTCTCTGGTGCTTCTGGTGAGCTCGGCATAACATATCAGTGGCAGGTACAGCTACTTCATAGTGTGAAAAGGCCAAGTTTCTTAATGAAGCTCATGGGTTTGCTACAGGAGTAGTAACAGGATGGTCCCTCCTATCACCAGACGTGATGGGTAGAAACCTAACGAAATGCAATGTGGGAAGTAAAGGTTTATCATAAATACTTCTATACACGTCACAGGGCTCACTGAATGGCTTGATGAGGATGGAAATGATGTGAATCATATGCTATGGCCTTTACAGTCACCAGATCTCAACCCAACTGGGAGATTTTTGTTTATATTTCTTTTTCCAATTAATATTTTGCCTCTAATTCTTATTATTCTTTAGTGCACTCAAGCCTTCAGTACAAGCCTCAAGAGGATTCCACCTTGCATTTCATTGCACACATTGTATGGGCATGTGACAAATAAAACCTTTGAATCTTTGAGAGAGAGCGAGCGAGAGCGAGCGAGCGAGCGAGCGAGAGAGCTCTTGTGATGCAACATCCTTCATGAAAATGACAGGAAATCCATGTGCAGAATGGGAATTGGAGTGTGAGCGAATCGATCCATTAAACCCGGGCCCCTTGTCGTAAATGTACACATAATTATTAGCTGTTGATAGATTCCTGAATACAAGTTCAGAGGCAAGGGACATCACTTACTGCTGACAGAGGCACAAGCAGCTGTGTCAATAATCTACAGACGCCCTCCTATAGCACTGATGCTCCTATATTTCACGGCCGCTCGCGAGCGTTAGAGACACTTTCATTTCTTATTGGCAAGCTATAAAAGTGGACAGGGATATATGGCATGGCCTTTTGCAGATGTCGGACTGAGTAGATGTGTAATGTGCAAGTGAAAAGGGCAACTGAGGGCATGAGGCTTCTGTTTCATGGCCGGCCCTCATCACACTTTTTTACCAAGGGGCCTATTAGGATTTCACATGGTGGAACATGGTTTGGGCAGCATTCACAGCAATTGAGTAGCCAACCTAAAACAATAATTACAACCTTTCCAGCTTCTTTCAGTATACTACATCTATTTGTCATCTCTCCCCCAAACAGTACTTAGTGCATGCACAGGAGAATACAGTTAAAGGTTCATAACAATGTCTTTGCAAGTTTTTGCTCCTTAATTCCAAATCATGCATATTGTGCATTAGAAATAAGCAATATAGATAAGATCTTCCATCATGGTATTTGTATATGTATATCATGGTATTAATATATAATGAACGAATTTTGCCATTTCCATAAAGCTGACTGTACCTTACACCAGAACTGCATTTGGGTAAATAGTGAGAATCTACATCCATGAAGAGGAATGTTGCCCATTAAAGTCACATGTCATTAGTCTGATAGAATGGGCGTTTCCCACATAAAAAAATCTTGCCTTACTTCAAGCTCGGTCCTCGGCGTGGGTGTGTGCGACCATGTTTGCAGACTAATTATGCGGCTGCTTCAGCTGGGTGTGTGGTGCACACTGGGTCGTCCCTGTGGGCTTATTAGAGTTCAGGATTGCGGTAAAGGTGGGATCCGGGGTCTATGGAGACGCTCACTGGACAATTAAGCCCTACATTAATTACTTCCACGGCCGAGTATCTCACAGATAGCCATGTAGTTATAAATCCAAGGCCTGGAGAGACATAGTTTCTCATTAAAAAGCAGCTCGGAGAAAAATGCATTATAGCGACATGTGCAGACACAACCAAAGGGGTTAAAGCTGCACCCAAGCCACTGTATCCATACCACAGACTACTACAGCTACAAAAATGGAAGGCAACCTTCTATTTCCAAATGACACTCAATGAGATACACACACACACACACACACACACACACACACACACACACCTAAGAGCACATATGCATGCACACACAAAGACCAGTGTTGCTGGCTGCAGAGGTATGCATTTCATTAAACAGGCCCAGGCGCAGAGATAGCCTTAATGAAATGTCTTTATTCTGTCAACTGGATTTGGATGAAAAGTTAGAGTAATAGTATATAGAGTAAGAAATGCAAAGTGCACACACAAAGACACGCAGCCTCTCTCTCTCCTGCTCTCCTCCTCTCCCAAAGACCCAGATGCATCATGTACATCAATTTCTTGGATGAACTTCAAGAAAAGTGTAAAAAAAAGTGCCTTCCTTTTGTAACTGCTGATGCAAAGTTGCAAATTTGCCCGCAATGGGAAAGAGAGAGTGTGTGAGAGAGCGAGCGCTGAAGGAGACCTAACAGCTCGGGGATAAATGCTTACTCAGGCAGGTATGGAAACCAACATCTTAATGATAATGAATGTCTAAGAGCAGCATTAACTGAGCTGTCGTATTCTGCTAGCTCTCAATTTGAGACACTGCTCCAGCGCCGCAGGTTCCATCTTGTTTACTCACTAGGGGGGCATTTTAACAGACATTTTGGTGCATCTGTGAACAGAAGGAGATATGCTTTATATAAAAGCTTTGGACAGGGACCAGGTGCAGTACATTTATGAAAAAGTTGTCACTGTTTTTTAAAGCAGAGGGAACTTGGCTTCTCTGTAAAAAAGAAATGCGTGGGGGCTAGTATACACCACACATCTTTGCATAGCTCTACATGCAGTTCTTGGATTGTATGAAAGGTGTTTAGAAGGTATATTTTTGTAACAGGGGCTGTGTGAACAGGACACTGGTGCAGAGACATTTTCAGGGGCAGAGTCAGAGATTTAATGGCATCCAGATAAACCCAACTCATAAAGCATAAAGACAAGGCATAAAGACAAGGCAAACAAACACTACAGTCCAAGTTAACTCATTGCATAACTCCCAGAGTTGTCACAGTTTGAGACAAAAACAACTAACAGGAGCATCTGCGCTATACTTAATGCTATACTATAATGCAGAGCACTTTCAACTGCATTTCTTATACGGAAGTGCAATATACATTAAGTTCATAATCATGATTATATTCATTAGACAAGCTTCCAAGCACAAGCGATGTCTATGTTAATGTTTTACAGTCAATGGGCAACACAACATCCTTATGCAAAAATCAGAGCAGTTCCACTCTCTTATAGAGATTAGCATGCAGTGCAGAGAGATCAGGACCTTGGACAGCTCCAGCTGCAAGAGTGGGAGAGAGAGACGGCGTCTGAAATTAATTCCACTATTTTATTTGAGTATCTACATTTTTAAGTGTAAAATTGATGCACTATACAGTATATGTCACAATATCCGTGTTTCCATTCAATTGTTAAGGAATTTTATGCAAACTTTTGAAATGACGCAAAAAAAAGCTTTATTTTATGGGTTTGTAATTTCTTAAAATTAAATTTAAATAATACCTAAAATAACTGTTATTTGGTCCTAATTATAGGGAAAACATACAATGTCCTTCAGAGAAAAGCTCAATTTTAACCAAAGTATTTATTTATTATACATTTTTAACCAATGCATTTTTCTCCATATAATACATATTTGTATGCTTGCCTGTAGAACAAGTTTTACTTTCATACACTTAATACATTTATTAGAAGTGCACCAACTGAAGAAAATTCTTGTAACTTCATTAGGAAGTTATCTGGGAAATACAAACCAGTAAAATAAAACTTTCCTACATAAATGTATCCAGTGAAATGGAAGTCGGGGGAACTAGCCGATCCATCGTATAAAACTGCACTTGACTGTGTTAGCTCATGGGTCATAGTAGTTAGCATAGCGGCATCATGTGTATGGTTGGACATGAGTTTGTTTACATTTAAAAAAAAAAAAAAAAACATGGTTGCAGTCTAATTCTATTCCGCCTCCCTAACGTGTAAGGTGTGGATGGAACCAAACAGTCCTCTAAGGGAGCCCATGCTCGCTAATTTTTGAGCCATCAAATCAAACACACTGAACACTTTCATCAACATTATACCCGACGCTGCATATTACAATTCACTCGGAAATGCATCACATTACAGAAGCGAAAGACACTCCAGCTGCTACTTTAAATGCACAATGTACTGAGGCTAGAGTACATTGTGCATTTTCCTACTCATTGTTGACCTGCTGTAGGGAAGTCAGTGCCTTTCCAATACTGCTGTGTGCTCATGCCTTTTCAAGTTAATAAATTATTAAAACAACAATTATATGCATAATGCCTCATTTTCTCTTCTTAATTTTCTAGCTACAGTGCAAAGTAGCACGGCTTGACCTCTGATATAAAAGCCACTACAAAATTACTTTGTACCACTTTGCATTTGTTATGGCCAAGTGCATCAAGAAATTGCATTTGCAACCCCTGAATTTAGGAGTAGGAGTGTAGTGTGAACACCTGAAGGCAGAAGGAGTGTGTGTGTTCATGTGTGTAGTGCCTGTGTTGAGTGTGTGTGTGTTTGGGCGCTCTCAGGGAAATGATCAGTGACAGTGGGTCTTGTTTGTGCTTGTCTTGTGATGCTGGGGTAATCCTGCTGGCCCAGTACAGCGCGAAGGCCTCATTAGCACTGCCCAGTCAACAGAACAATAAACATGCCAGTCAAGCTGACTCCTCCTGTCATGTTCTTAATGGTCTGGGATATCCAAGCTGGCGGCCAGCAGAGGCCTTCGCTCTCAGGGGCGGAATAACAAACACAGTGTGTTGGGACGAGGAGGGGGATGAGAGGGGGGAAATTTTTCTTCTGAATCAGGTATTTTGTAAGCAGAGACATCATGGGGGATCGGGACTGGATCGAAGGTGTTGCCTGGAGGTTTGGGGGGAATGTGATGAGGGATGAGGGTGTCTCAACACATTTCCCAATGAGTGAAAGGAAGTGTTTCCTCCAAGGGCAGACAGAATTTTGATAGAAACATAACTCAATAAAACAAAACAACAGTGACAAACTATCAATGCAATAAACCACAGCAGTCAGGCTTCTCAACCTACATTAGCAACTTGTCCTTACCTGGGTTGGGTAAATAGTCTTATCTAGGGAGCGAATGTCAGTCATTTGCTGTGTTAATTACTGTCAGATCTTTGAGGGCAGACTGCAGACTTCATTTGGAAGCCCAAACCCTGACTGATAGACACCTTGTGACTCACAGCAAATGTACTTTTATCCTGGGGAGTTTTGCGTCACTAACTCAGCCCCCTGCGGAGACTAAAGACAGGTACCAGCCGAAAAACAACTGCAGTAATAATTACCTAAAGGTAAAAGATCCACGGCTCTGCCAATCTGTCCTGGGGATAATCTGCTTTTTGCAGATAGCTACGCTGTGAAGTCGTCTGTATTAAAACAGGTGGACATCTTGTGGGGAAAGCAAACATAATGGACTAAATGTTTAATGGTCCTTCTTAAAAAGAGCTGGTGATATTGGCTTAACGCACCGCAAGGGTGGAAGTTTACACAGCAGAAATGAGTGAAACAACCTTGCTGCAAGCAGCAGAATGAGACCGAGAGCTAGCTTTTCTTCCAATTTCCCACTACTTTGTCTCCATTTCAATCACAGCGGGGTCCTCGGCCTCCTCGACAGTCCATGTCTTTACATTTTATTGTGGTCCGCTAGACTACGTGGTGAGCATGTCCAAGCATGTATGTGGGCTTCAAACCCCTGGCAGAATGTGTAGGGATAATCTTTGCCTCTCCCTCAGGTCTGCTCTCAGTCTAGCCGCCACTTGGACTCCTAGTCTATATGGTTGAAGGAGGAACATGATTAAAACATGCAGTGGCACTAACTCCAGTCCTCAGGGGTCAAACTGTAACATCTCTTGAAGAAAGTAAATGAGAAAAGCCGGGAATAGAGGCAGAATTAATAAGCAGGCGGAAGAAGCTCACAACTCAGTGACTCCACGTTCGCTCTGAATTTACGCCTTTGCTTCATTGTTCAGTCAGAATGATGCCATCCCTGGAGTGGCTGTCAGTAACAACAAGATCCAGGCCACTGAAACCCAACTCAATAGTGACTGGATCATCTCTCAAACCACAGAGAGTCTCACCCAGTGAACAATCAGAGGCCCGGCATTCTCTGAAGGTTTGATAAAAGCCACTGTTTCTGAAAGGACGTTGATAAGTCACTGACTGAATTTCATTTGGCAACACTCAGAGAGAACACACCCTGAATAATAAAGAAGTTTTCAAAATGTGACTATCGACCGAAGGACCCGTTCCAGGCTAATGAATCCATTTCCCGCATTTACGTCCCACCCTCTCATTCATAAGCTCCGGATTTCAAAAAAAACCTTTTGCTCCAAAAAAAGAGAGAATTACCACTGCTAATCTCTTGGCTAAGCGCCTGATAAGGTCCGGTAATAGAAATCATTGTGTCCGCTTTCATGTCCCCAAAAAGGGGACTTCAATGCCAGCAGACAATGAGAGTCCATATGCTTCTTCTTCTTCTTAGACTCATTTCAGAGGGAAAATATTAATAATGTCTTTTCTTTGACTCTGTCTGCCACTGCGTGGGTTGTTTAAAGCATAATGGCAGCCGAGTGACAGCATCAGCGCTGCTCTTCCCTCGCTCTCTTTCCCACACACACACACACACACACACACACACACAGTCCCTGCTAATGAAGCGATGGAGACTATTGAAGCTGAATGCCCGGGCTGCTCGCTGGTATTAAAAACCTCTTCTCTCCCGCTGGTGACATGAAAGTCTCACACACCCACTTACAGGATTGTGGGTGAGCTCGACCTACAGCTGATAATATTGTGATTTGTTCGCGATCCCTCCAAAAGGAAGGTCAGGTGTCAGCGGTAGGTATAGAACGGCAGCCTTGGAACAACAAGAGACTTTGAATCTCACTAAAGGACACTTCAGCATCACATGTGCCTGCTTCAATAAGGGCTTGAACCTGGGTTTTCTTGTTGAAGAAGTAGATGTAGAACTACTCTATTCAAGGTTTCACAGAGCCACATTGGAAGCCAGGCTATTTCTAACAATATTAAAGAAAATCTGCATGTCTTCATTTTGTTCATTCCATTAATCCATTCATTTTTATTTCATTTGATGGATGTCTTGTTTACAAGCTTTTCAAAGTCATATCTGACCCCAGCTGGACATTTTTAGTTTCAGCAGTTTGACAAATCAATCTTAACTTAAGGTCCACTTACAAGCCGTTTTCCTGAGGCTTTCAGCTGCATCTTGCCGTCTTCATCAGCAGCTGGACAGTGCTCAGTTGTCATCGAGATGGCTTAGTTGTCATAAAAAAAATATCATGACGACAACTGAGCCATCTCTCAGTTGAGCTCTGAGCCATCTCTAAAGCTCGAGAACCCCCCCCAAAAAAACAAACCGATTCATCACTATCTTTATTAATCCAATAGAGTGCTTCAGGAATGAGTCCCAAAACCAGGAAATGAGTCAGCATTTTTGCACTTCCGGTTCCCTCGTCTCAAAGTCAGTGGGTTTCTTGAATGGGTTTTAGGTTAGATGCCTGAAATAAGAACTGTGGTTAACACAAGCTTAAGAGATTTTCACGTTTTGTTCTACGACATAAAATACGTCAGTAAAAACCCCACTCGTGAATTTTGAAGCTTTAATGTGTCTTTAAAAAAAGGCAGTTGGTAACAAGCTAACTATGCAAACAACTTTCCCAAAGGCTTTTGTAGAAGAGGGAAGCGCGCAAAATCAAATTACAAGTTGGAAGCTTAGTGGTGGTGACGCTGAAGTGATGCAACTGTGGTGTAGTTTGTTTACAGCCTAGCTTTTTACTTCTGGCGACTGCATTTATGCTTCAAAATTCATAAAAGTTGTGTTCATTTGTTAAGATTATCTTGCTGAACAAAACAAGTAAGTATCAAACTTTTGGTTGCTACAGAGCTTATTTTCTGCAATCATCCAAAATCCAATGGAAAAATCCCATTGGCTTTTTGTCGAGGTAACCAGGGCGATGCCAACATCTGGGTTGGCCTACAAAAATACATCATCCCTGCAGCACTTCATCGAGGACATGCTGTGTGATAATGCCATACTTTAAAATGCCTACATTTAGATGTGTTACAGCCATAAACGGCCTACATTGTGATTCTGAGCAGAATACCTTTTTACTGTACTCTGCTCCCACCTGCTACAATAGATTTACAACTAATCAATGCCTCATATTTCGCACTGATACTGGCACAGCACTCACCCAGCCCTCACCATGCATTTGTGTTTTATCTCTGGATGAAACATTTTGTCGGTAATGTCTCCAGACAGGCTTTTGGAGCCCTGAGTATACTAATGTACATTCCCATTATTCAAAGGCACCTCAGCAAAGAGATATGAATTGAGGTGGGAGAGTGTGTTATATCATGTCACATCATCCACAATGGGTTGGAAGCCTCTTCTAAAGACAGTGTGGGAGTGGGAGTGGGTGGAATGGAGACTTGGCTGCTCATTAATCTGGTCACCGTAGTCGACTCTCAGCATTGAAACAAGCACAAGAGACTCACATGATGTACGGGATTGTAGTCGTCCTCTTTTAAATGCCAAGAAGCCCAAAAGCAAGCAGACAGGGCCCCTGTGAAGCTGACATTTACAGGGCGAACCACCAGCTCCAGCCATTTTTCTCATTCTCTCCCTTTCTATGCCTTCCCTCTGCATTACTTAGATTTCTACTGAATCGTTGGCACGATTCAATAAGTGCTTATGTCAGCTGTCTCCTGCATGGCATCACATAGAGCAGCCAGTCCACAGAGTCTGTTTTACATTATCATACAAATAGCTCCTTCTATTCATGCTTGTGAGACAGCAGCCACAGAGAGATAAACCGACAATGAAGTCAAATGCCTCCCTAGATCTTCTTTAATGTTTGTTTGCTTGGTTTTGCAGTATAAAGGTCATCGCACTGACACGCTCACATGCTTAGTGATGGGTGTGAATGGGATGCGGGAATATGCATGCATACATGATGCACACACACCCTTTTTTCCTGCTATTACCAGCTCAGTGCATGGATTAGACATATGGCGTGAACTGGAAGATGCGGGGTAAAGAGCTAATAGCTGCACACAATCTCTAGGCTGAGGGGACAGATCTATCTATCTATCTATCTATATGTCTCAGAGTGAGAGAGAGAAAGAGGGAAAAAAAAATCTAATCAGCTCTAAAGAGAAGAGTCAATCCCGGACCGGATGGTGAACAGAGGAGAGACGACAACAGATGTGCAGATTTAACTTCTAAATGCAATCCTGAGCGACTTTAATACTTAACTGCCTGACTGACACCAGGCTCAGGGCATAGACAGGATGTGTACACAACAAGCATGTTTGGAACTGTTTATTTGAAGTGTTTAGCTCTAGGGCTGAATACTGGCAATTGAAATCCTGGTATTTCATACCTGAAAATGTATGTTATGAAAACATTACCTGAGGAAAACAAGAATGTTTATAATGTGTGTGTCTGTGCGTGTGTGTGCATATAGACTATTGTATGTGCTGAATCAAAGACACCGTCTCCAAACCTCATTAAAGCTACAATGCAACTGTCAGAGCTAAAGTCCTACCATGAAATGTAATAATTACTGTGATGCAGTGCTGGGAATTTCTCGGGGAATCATCGCCAAAATTTATCCAGTTTCCTGCAAAAAACACTTAGTCCTATAAGTGGATTTTAAAAATATGTACTCATGTCTGCGTTCACCAACGTGTTCACATACTGAAACATTTAAACTATCACATGCAATGAAACAAAAAGAAAAGAAAATGAAACTGTCGTCCAAACTTTTCAGCTGCAGCGGTTTCGTACTTCTTACAGCTCAGCTGTGGCAAAATATTTTGTATGTACAAATGAAAATTCTGGCGTATGAAGAGAATTGAAAAAACATTGAACAAAACAAAACACTTGTAGCAAGATAATCCCAGGAAAGAGCAATACATTCCCAGAAAGTAATCCTTTTTAAATGGCAGGAAAACCTTCAACCCTTCAAACTCAAAGAAACTGCAAAAATAACCACATGAAGATGCTTGAGAAGGTGCTCTGCTCATCCTCATTGAGACCTGAAATGCTGTTTGTGAGAACGGAAGCCAAGAAAAATAAAGAAAACTATCCTCAAATGCAAGAATGTATGGCTATGAGATTAGGGGTGTAAACCATTGATAACTAGCAATTTATTGTACTTGAAAAACTCCAGACTGGGCTAGTGCTCATATTGCTGATATTCAGATATTCCAGAGAGTCAGTTGGTTCAACTTTCTGACAAGACACCATAATGGCCTTGTTAATAGTTAATAAAATAATGCTTTATAAATCAGCTATAAGCCATTTGGGTGGCGAGGGAGTAAAAAAAGAACGATCTGGCTGGTGTGTATAATTGTCTAATAAGCCATCTGTTATGCTTTTACAAATAATAATAATTAATAAAGTCATTAATAAAGGGTTGCTGTTTTTTCACTTTCTAACAGGCCAACAGCAAAAGTTAATTGGAACGATCTTGCTGATGAAGCAAAGAACGGATCAGGTACAGATCAGTAACAGAGGGGGTTGTCATGTCCATCATTAAATCAGACTTGTTTTGACACCCTCTACCACCCAAAAGATATGAAATTCAATATGAAATTCTGTCCTCTGCTGCAAGATCATGCTATACATCTACACTGTCCTTGTATGTACCTTATCTGAAAGTCTACACAAATATGACCCCCCAACCTCCAGAGATTATTATGTGAAGGTGTTATGCAATAGAAAACCATGGCAAACTGCAACTGGGCCTCTATTGACTGGACTGGATCTGAATAGAGCTATCCACGCTGTAATGTATGACTACAAGAGAGTTGTAAGCTTTGTGTAATGCTTCTAGGATTAAAAATAAATAAATAAATAAAAAAAAGGCAGCATCACCTGCATTGGAAAATACAGCATTAACACATTTGTTTGATGCGAGTTAAAGGATTCAGAAAAAACGATCCATCTCAGAGGATTAGAATTCTTTTGTCTCCCAGAGCTTGTGAACAACTACATCTGCTTTGCGTGCGAGCAGTACAAGTTAGTCATAATCAAAATAAAGAACAAAAACATGACCACTGACACTGGCTTAAAATGCACTGCAAAGCTCCCTCTGCTACTGATGCACATTGCATTGTCAGGCTGACAGTCTGGGTGCGTGTGTGCGCTCCCTTCATGTTGGCACATGTTGACATTGATGCTTAAAGAAAATGAAGGCCAGGGGCTGATGCGTGTCTGAATATTTCTAATTATTGTGAGCTATTTGAGCAGATTATCCGCAGTGTCATGTGTTGCCATGGGCTGCAAACAGCCAGACACGTCAATGAAACCCTAATCTGATTTTCTCTACCCAGAAAGCATTTGCATCTATACGCTTTGCTCTTTCCCCTAACTCTCTTACTTTACTTGTTCAGCAACCTCCACAACATAAACTGAAGAGTATTTAAAAATCCATGACTGTGTGTGTGCTGTGTGTCTGTCTGAGGCTGGGAGCGAGCCTTAAGGCTGGCTCTGCCAGCAAGGTTTTGTGGGGAATACTGAGTCTACGCAGAAGAAACTCCTTCTGTTCTTCTCAGCAAGTATTACACATCTGAACATGAAGTGAAGCGCTCGCGTCAAGACACTACAAAGCCCCCAGCTGAAGTCACATATCGTCTCTTCTGTCATCTTTCGTCTCTGGAAAAGGTCAAATAAGGTTCTATTTGCTTTGGGTTTATTTCTGTACTTACAGCAACGTGAAGTCTGTCACTGTGATTGTTAACGAGCGAGGGTTTTGCAACAAGGCTTTGCATACACACCCGAAACATTCAGTGGGCAGATATGCTGAGATCCATTATGTTCATTTATACCATGGTCTGGGTGAATACTTATTCTGACTGGCTGCAGGGTGTCCATTCCTGACAATGACACCTACTAAATAGTTCCAGTGAAACTGTCCAAAGTTCTCCGGCCACCATTTACAATTTTTCATTGCTACTTCAGGCTTCAGCCGACAGTACACATGGCCTATCATTTGTTTTGTTTTGTAAAAATCTTGATATTGATTTGGGGACAGTGATGTGGCTGGATAGCTAGATAGTCCTGTTGTTAAACATACTGTCAAATTATATTTACTGTTTGTCAACCGTACACAATGTTATCGACTTTGAATAAAAGTCAATAACATTGTATTGTATTGAATCTTGAATAAAACCAAAACTATCTGCAGGGATAGATACCACTCGCGGCAGGCGAGGAAATCTGTTTTGTGTAATTTGGGTGAACTGCCCCTTTAACAGTAAAACACGAATAGAAAGTAAGCTGCTCCAACTAAATTTACTGTATATTCTTTCCTCTCTTTTCCCCCTCACAGATCAGCCCGGTCAGAAAGCCTGAGCATGCTGTTTGTAGTTTATCAACGTCATATAACATGATTTATTTATAGATCTTGTAGCCCTCGATCTTGATTTTCGAGCAGAAAAATCTGAAAGTCCCTAAACTGCCACAAATACACTAAACCTGCAACAACGTTCTTGCCATTTTCTCTCTCTATTTAAAGACCTTGGTGATGCATGTTGGCAGTATGAGAGAGCCCCTTTCGCTGAAGCTAACATTTGCGGTAGCTTGGAAAGATAAAAGCAGAGGCGACTTTCTCCGGGTTGCCAAAAGGATAAAAATAGTGTAATTTTTGTGCCTCAGAACATGTTGTGTTCAGTCCTTTGTGGCAAATGAGGGAACAGTGTTGGAGAGCAGAGCCCTTTACCACTGCTTTAATCCAAACTAATCCATCACACTGTACACCACTCTCAGATATCCCCCGCTCTAGATCCCTATCTAATTACATGGATGCCTCATCTTCCCTGCATCATTTTATTTTCTGTTCACATACAATCCAGGATACACAGTTTTTCTGCATTTGTGTCCACAACAAAAGAGAAGCTGAAGCCTTCAAACTCTGAAGTTTCAGATCATATATGTGTGGACAGCACCTCTGATCTACTGATAGTGATGGTGGCTTTGGAAAACACGATCTAATGGCATGATTAACACTACATGGCTAAAAAACAACTTTAAGGTGCCAAAGGAGGATTCACAGTGGGCTCCTGTCCAGCTCAGAGCGCAAGATTTCCCATAATGCCTCAGTTAATGGAGCACTTCTCATGGAGCGCAGAGGCTCTCAGAGGACCCCCAAGATCTACTGGTCTTTCATCAGCCTCTGGGCGTCTTCCCTACTGCCTGAGAAATAATTACTGAACAGCTGAAACGCAGAGCAATATTTCTCCAGTCTCCGCTCCCCTCCTCTCCAGTACACCCCCTGAGGCCTGATTGCCAAATCATTTGAAGTATGATATGAATGAGGCAAGAGGAGCCGGAGCTTATGCTTGAATAACAAATAGGGGATAAGTTTCATGCCTGTTCTTTTTTCCTCCCATTGCAATCGTCTTAAACTTTAAGATAAAGATTTGATCAAACATGTTGGAATTTGTATTCCTCAAATATATATCAAAGGAAATTGAAAGCTGACTTTAGCATAGGCTACAGTAAATTATGACTTGAATGTGAAATCAGGCGTCATACATAAGTTGATCTTCTGAAGGTGACATGAGGACTTTGATTAGCTAATGATGTGGCAGCCAGATCTCTTTCACTCCTTTTACTCCATTCTCTCCTTTCCCATTTCTTCTCTGACTGGATGCATCATTCTCCACTTCCCTTCCCTCGTTCCACACTGGACTCCTACTCCAGACGCTGGATCCCTCTCTCTTTTCATCATCGCCTCTTCCTTTGCAGCTCCGCTAGTAGAACTGCCACTCCACAAACTCCTGCAGCACTTACAAAATGGACGCCCTGCTGAGAGCAGCCACCACTCCTGGCATGAGTGGGAGATGAGAGGAATTGTGAGAGAGAGAAAAACAAGATGACAGAAAAATGAAGAAAAGGGACCAGAAATGGGGCCCTAAATCATTGCCAGTTACAAGCTACAAGTGTTGAGAGGGAGCTTAGCTGTTTAGTTTTATTTGACATGAAAGAAGAATAAGGCTAAAGTTTCCTGGGGTTCCGTCGCTTTAGTGACTAAGGGGGCTGTCGGCAGAACAAACCACAGCATTAGTCATTTGTTCAAACTACCCATGTTTAAGCTTTCTTAACAGGGACCTCTTGTGGCTGTGTGAATAGTGATCTGTGAGGAGCGACGGTGGACATAGTGTGGTTTTTTGCCACTAACCCTAACCAGAAAGAATGTTTTCTTAACGCCTTAACACAAAACAGTTCACAAATATCACTGCCAACGAGAAACTAAACTAATAAACAAACAACAAAAAAACCCAACAGGGATAATTGTGTTGCTGCTTTATTTTGAAGGAAGGTATAGAATAAAGTAGATAAGAGGTGGAGGCATGTGAGTGTTGTAGTATTTGGGGGAGAGCTGTTGAAAGCTCCGGGGAATACTTTTACCAAACAAGACAAACCAAATTTGGTAGACTCCTAATGTTGTAATGTTTAGTTCATCACCCAGCTCTGCTTTAAATACACACACTAACCAAGAGTCAAATCACGACTTGAGCACTTGACAAAAAGGTCTAAGAAACCAGGACCTGCATTAAGTTGCTTAGCTCAGAGGTTGAAGCAATATGAGGTGTGGAGGTGGGAAGTATGTTTGGTGATTATTACACTGGGAGTGCAAAGCACTGGGGGCTAATGGCCTGAAGGAGCACACGTGGCTGTATCACTTGATGTAAGGCTATAGGTGTACAATTGCTTTTGTAATCCCCTCAGCCTCTGTGACCTGGAAAAGTACGAGTGCAAAGGGCCCGGGCTATACTTAGCCCTGCGCTTTCAACCATCAGTCACAGCATATTTACCTTATTGCTGTGAAAGTTGTGCTACGGGTCCAAGACTGAGTGAGGCGAGTGGGAGATAGAGGGAGATGTAGAGAGGAGGAGGATGGGGAGGAGGGGGAGGGGGAGGAGGAGGGATTGCTGACTGGAGGAAGCTCCAGTAAATCTCTGCTTGTTGTAGATCTCATCTGTTCCCGGACTATTTTTCCAAAAATACCCTCAGTATTATTTTCTATCAATCCTGTTTTGTGAACAAGCCTTGGTGCTTTAGTAAAATCTTGTAGAAGCAATGTAGTGCAGTTGCATGGACATTTGAATTAGCTGTCCTCAGGATGTAAATGTAGGGATGGTACTGCACGTTGGAGTGTTAAGAAAAACAACATAATATAAGAACTGTTATAAAAGTACTGTAAAAGATATTTCAAGTGGCTTAGTGTGTAATTTAGCCTGGGTTGGGGTAGAGTGAGCGTGAGTGTGTATGGTTGTATTTTATGTGTGTGGAAAGAGAATTATAGGGGTTGGGGAACATAAAATCAAATGTTTTATGTTTTATGCGGCTTTGTCCCAGTGAGGGTTTTAGCATCTTTTAGCTCATTGTTTTGGTGTTACGGCCCGTAACTATTGTTTTGTGTGGTGGCGGGGTGTGGTTAAGAGCTCTGCTGCAGAGGAGAGCAGGGGAAGGGAGTGGCTCAGGGAGGCAGCACCTGCAATCTAGGAGCACAGGTGGGGGATGATTGTTAATCAAGACCTCTGTGCTCTTTAGTAGCGGCTCGGACTGAGGAGAAGAGGCTCGTCAGCACACACGGAGACACAGGAGCTGGAAAGAGCAGACGCATGCTTCAGCAGGGAAGCAGTTGGACAGGAGAAAAGGGAGCAGCACGAGGAAGAGCTGGCCAGTCCCGAGATGCCGGCCTTCAGAGCGGGAGACCAGCAGAGAGTGCGTCTGTGTGTAAGAGTGTAAATAAAAGCCTGTACTCAGTGAAATCCCGGTGTGTGCGTGTTTATCCACTTGTCAGTGGAACCCCAAAGCAGTAACTCTGCTACGTCTTGTTTCACTTTCACAGCTCTCATCAACCCTGTTTCAAACAGCAGAAGACGAAGTTAGGGACTAGCTTGTGAACATAGTCGAACATATAGCTTCTAAAGAGACAGATATTTTCTCAGGAGTTGGTGCAGACCAAAACAGAGTTCATAAGATAATCAATATATAGATTTACAAGCATCATGTGGACAGAAACACAACTCAGAATGAATGCTAATGTTGCTCTGCGTCACATGTTGTTTACAGCTTGTTCTGCTGCACCCAAGTCGCCAAAAAAAAAATGATTAATGCAGCTTCAGGGTTTGGGAAAACTCAGAATCCTGTTTTACTTTTTAAATATTTAACCTTGACCAAGTGCATTGAGTGGCCTAAACTTGAAACGTCATTCATGCTTTAGCTGCCAAGGTTCAATAGTGTAAGCTGTCTTTAAATAGTTAAATATAAATGTTTTCACATATTTAGTAAAGCATATTAGTTGCACATATGCACTATGAGTCATCAGCAGGAATTTAGCTGGAAATAATAAAGTGAGAAAGCTAATTATGCAGTCAGAGGCCAGAACAACAGGACAACCACCAATCGGATTCATTTCAGTTTTAGTTTCAGGCATATTAGTCTCATTATTGTACACATTATGACTTTGTACGTGTGAAGAGTTTATTTGAGCTTTAGAAATTGGTTAACAGTTCATCCTTGACTACAGACACGGTTCACTTGAATGACAAACCACCAAGGAAAACAGTTAAACTAGTAGAGCCTTTCTCGTTTCATCCTCTGCACATGATTTGGTGTGTCAGAGGTGTTAAAGGGAAACAGGAGTGAATCCGTCCACTGGTGACTGAGCCGTGCCTTTTAGCGGGGCTTCACAATCACACCAGCAAGGCCGAGCACAGTGTGAGCTCCGAGCAAATGAAAAGCCAAAAGACTTGAAAGAGGATTATGAAAGTAGCCAGAAATAAGAAGAGAGAGTGGAATGGAGACTGTACAGGAGCACAGAGGAGGAAGGCATAGAAAAATTTTTTTTTTAAAAATAATCTTATTCCTGATTACTTTTTGTATCCATTTGACCTCAGTTTTTGTGATATGTTGTATTTGTAGTTGTAGAGATGTATTTGAACTTCAACTGTAAACTGCATTTGCCATGTATACTTGCATGACATGCTGTGCTTGATGAGAATCAAGAAAAATACCATTTTCTCCAAATATTAAACGCTGCAGTGTTCCATCACATTTGCCATGATTTCACTCCATCTCAAAGTAGTTTGTCTTTGACATGCGTGATTATCCTTCACTTTTCTGTGGTTTATTGGTGAGTTGAAGGGCAGCTTTTACCTGTCATCTCTAGGCAGGTGTGTGCACAAATGTGTGTGCAAGTGTGTGCGTCTTAGAGATATCTGCACTTGTTTTAGTCACTGCCGTTGCCCGTGTGTGACTGCATTTGCCAAGCTTTCATGCTAATTTCAAGTGTTTTCGAAGGCTACACTCAATTGGAAATGCGATGTTTTCTTCTCCTAATCTAAGTCTACTTTGTTTACGCCAATATACTGTAGCACTGTAATTAAAAAGCTCATACAATGCCCTAGCACCATCTTAACTTTCCATCAAGGCTGAGATGTTTTTTTCCCCCTCATTTGTTACATCCTCTGAATGTTCCCTTTTATTCTTGTTTCTGGCTGTTTTCAAAATCCTCTTCCAAGTCTTAACTCATTTTGTTGCTTCAAAGATCAGAGGAACTGAAAAGGATTGTGATTTACCAGAGGAGATGCTGTCTCACTCTCACATCAGTGGGGTTTACAAAGTGGGGATAATTTCAGTTTTGCTCATTTCCTGATTGGCGGTTTTCTATTTCAGCTCTGGAATATACACTGGATATACTGGAATTTCAGCAATTTCCTATGCATATGACCAGTATTGTTTACTGTTCAATACGGTGTGAAAATGTGCTTATGTACGGTGTCCGAATATGTATTAGTAGGCCATGTGGCAACACATGTTTATGCTTCGTCTTCTGAGCTTTTGTCTTCATTCATAATTTTGAATATACAGCAGGGTTTGTTTCAGGAGGGACCAAAAGCTGCAGTCAGCCATAAAATGCGTCACTAGACCCAAATAGCAACAAGACTGGAAAACCGAGGACTTCATTACCCAGAAGTGTCAGACTTTTTCCATTTGCTCTTCTAAGCTCCCACTGTTGGTTTTTTCCTCGAATAAAAGAAACACAGAAACCTCTGTGTTTGTTGTAGATGCACCAACAGAAGTCTGTTTGCCCTAAATTGAAGAATGGAGTGAAACTGTATGAGCCATTTTGCTTGAATAGACAAAAAACATGAAATCCAAAGAAAAACAATCAGATTAATCTGTCAAAGGAGGACAAGCACGCTAAAGGGGAATGCTACAGTGAACACAAGAACTCCTTTCCAAGATGAAAAGGACTCAGAGATGAGAAGGGACAACAAGAAGCAACATCGACGCAGATTAGTAGGTTTTGCCATCATTCAATGGTCACAAGTTTGTCTTTATTATTATGTTGAGCCAGTGCCTAAAGTCCCGATACCACTTCCTGTCTAGCTACTGTTTCAGTAGCTTCTGTAACTCAATGCAATCTTTCAAATATGGAGTCATAGGAGTGCCACAAAAAAGAATAAATCTGGGAAAGA
>LKNJ01003598.1:0-42510 GCA_002120245.1 Maccullochella peelii
GGGGGGGGTTCAGGGGAGGGGCAAAAACAGGGAAAGAAAGAGAAGCCAAAAAGGGAGAAAACTAAAAATATTGCCACTGGCTGCTGAGTCACATTGGAGTCAGTGCAAGTAGTAACGCTGTTGGCGGCTGCAGTGATGGTGGTGGTGATGGTGATGGTGGTGATGGTTCACGGGATGAACTCAGACTTGAGGAAAACCACGCTTCTCACACTCTACGATGTCTGGAACTTTTCCCAGATAAAGAGAAAGCCAATTACCCTAATTCAACATCTTTAAAAATATGCTACTTTGCTTTCTTTCTGAGAATGATGTGAGGAGATGAATATCAATCTCACATCTGTACAGAGCTGGAGTCAGCACATGGTTAGCTTACTTTAGCATAGCATGGCTGGAACAGCGTGAAACAGCTAGCCTGGCTCTTTATTAAAAAATACACCTACCAAATAAAACTCGCTAATTAACACATTGTAACTTGTTTGTTTAATGTGTACACAACTAGAAATTTAAAAAAATAAAGACTCAGATAGTAAGGACGGTGAGCACACGTTTGCTCTGTAAATATATGATGGTAGCAAACCTGGCAACATCAATGTCACAACAAGACCCCGGAAAGTGCTCACAGTCACTGCAGCTACTTTCAGCACGTTAATGCCACCTAAGACCACAAATTGTCCTTTGTCTTTACATTTCTGTTTGTGAACCAGTTAAAAAGACAAGATAGCCCATGTTAATTAGTCAGCTTTACAGAGCCAGGCTAGCTGTTTCCCCCTGCTTCCAGTCTTTTTGCTAAGCTAGGCTAACCACATCCTGACTCCACAGACATGAGAGTGGTATCAATTTTTTCATCTCACTCTCAGAAAGAACGCAGTGTGCTGTTCCTTAGGTAATGACTAAATAAAAGCACAGTAAAGAAGTGAGGAGTGATCGTCCATTTCTTTTCCGGCTTTGCAGCTCAGCGTTTTGCTGAGAGCCCAGGTGAGAGCGCATGGAGAGCAGGTGAGGAGTGAGGGTGTGGTGAAGATCAGACCCTACCACTGCAGTTCTTATGACAACGTCTACACTGGAGGTCGTGGTAAGGCTAAATGTCAAAGATCATTATCCTACCGTTTTTGTCCTACAGCTGCTTTTGTCTATTTATTTTACAAAATATGTTTCATGTACCAGTGTTAGTCGAGTGACAGCTCAGCCAGTACCAACTCTGCTTTTTATCCCCTCTCTGATTGCCCTCCCCAGCATCCCATAATCCCCTTTGACAGTGATTCCCAACCTTTTCAGTTTATGACCCCTTCAAACCAACATACCGTGAATTATCAAATCAGGGCCTTAGCTAACACTGAGGACACTGAGGTCATGTTCTATGTGTCTATTCTGGGAGTTTGGGATATTTGGCAACTTGGGGTACATTTACATTCTGCAGATAAACACCTGGTGGATAAACAGAGTGACTGAAGTATTTTGAAGACTCAATATATTGAAATTGCGCATTTTCAATCAAAAGTGTGTGGAAACGGCAAAAATTCTGGGGAAAAAAAAAGTTTATACAGCAAAAAAGTTTTTACGCTTGGCTGAGGTGGAAAAGTTGGTGTATCGATAAAAAACAAAATACAACAAAGTGCAATGGAAACAGAAGCATGTGACTTAAACATCACTCAAGCTTGCACTGAAGAGACGAAATATCCGATCTGTGTGGAGCGATGATGAGGAGACCGTAACCTTCCTCACATAAAAAAATGAAATGTCATGTTTTCCACACAGCTTTTGTTCATTTGAGGTCTTGATGATGATGATGTCACTCTTGACATCATCTCCTTGAACCTGACCCAGCACCGCCGACAAAACTCTTTATCTCGATGAATCCAATATTCACAAAGCAGTAGCGGATTGAAACACAGATTAATTCAAATTTTCTTTTGCAGATTTTCGGGACATTTGGTCAAATTCGTGCTACATTTGGATGAAATCTCTACTTGAGCGGGGTGGTAATTACCTGTACAATGGGGGCTCACACGGTTATAACAGCATTTTGTACAATTCCACTATGGAAATGTACGTTAAATGTACATTACCATATGGAGCTTCCTCCATATAAACATGGACTTTTGCATTAACAGCAAACAGCAATCAATCAAAACAGGAACTGATCAAAAACCACTGAGGCTTCTTACTGAAATATGATGAAATACAGGAGTAATAAAGGCATGTCTTTAATATTAGCTGTATTCACATAATGGTCTGGTTCTATCTGCAGCTAATGTAAATAAAGGCCACTATCTGAGAATTTACAGTATGTCTCCCCTCCCCCAAAGAGGGTTGCTTGTTACTTCTCAGATTGCTTTATGTGAATACCTGTCCGGGGCCTGGAGACGTCAAATTATCCAGCAATTTTATGTTTCATAAATATATTTGACCTAATTTCATATCCTTTTAATCATCTCTGCTGCAGGTTTATCTTGCAGTTCCTCGGGGGTTCTAGGTTGGGAACCACTGCCCTATGACCTGCATCCCACCCTGACAGAGACAGCACACTTATTAACACCTGTTCTCCAGCTGTTCACGGTATAAAAAATAATTTTTCATTTTCAAGTCCTCCTGCAGTACATCCTGTGACTGTTGTCAGAGCGTTTAGCTTCCTTAGGTGGAAGCAGGAGAAAGAGGAGGGGACGCTGCTGCTTCTAGAAGCTGCTTATGGAGGTGATGTCGAATCTAATGGAACTCCCTGTCGCCTCTCTCCCTGTACTAAAGGGATACACTGAGAACAAACTATGTATCTGTGAGTGTTGAAGCGTGTGCAAGTTTGCACGTGTGTGTAAGAGAGGTTGTTTCATCTAAGTTTGACACAAGGAACTGAATATCCACAGTCTACATGGCTTTTTTTTAAAGGTGCTAAGGTGCTACAGTTTGGGGTATTTTCTTTTCAGAGATATGCTTTTGACTGTTAGTGTACAAAAAATGTCTTTGTTTTTTTTATTTCAATCTACTTGTAGGTATAGTGTATGTTCTTATTTTGGAGATTCTCGTGAGTAAAAACATGCATGCTGCAGTAATATGTTAGTGTCTATGTGTGTGTGTGTGTGTGTGTATCTGTGCATTCTGAGGCTTAATATTAGAAAAGTCTCTTATTCATAGCTACTCTTAAGTATCAGTCTTAAAGCATTGAAGTGCAAGTGCAGTCGAGATACAGGCAAGACGTAGCACAGGGAAAGCTAGAGGTAAACTAACTCAGCTATCATATCAGTTTAAACTAACCTAGACTCTATCCCTGTTAGTAAGGCAGGTGTGTTTGTGTGTGTTTGTGTATTTTGAAATACATTTGCTTAAGCGTCTATCTCAGCTTAATCACTAAGGTTTAGCTATTTTGTTTTAGAATAGGACCCTCTAGTGGCTAGAAGAACTCTAATTCGTCGTTGATTCTATTAAGAAGAAAACATGTGGGTAATGGTTATGAAAGAGCAGCTACGATGAATCAAATGTCCATGAGACGCTCCTTCCATGTTGATGCTTTTGTTTCTTTCACGTATTCCCCAGAAGAAAAAAAAGAAAAAGAAAAAAAAATGTTTTTATATTTTATTGTTGCTGTTGTTGTTGACATTTTGTTGTTTGTGTTCCCCTGTGGGCTATGCTACAGGATGGAGGGAATGGGGGAGTGGCATCGCCTGAGGCCAGGTGGTTCGAAGGGCTCAAAGGTGGAGTTGGTGATGGGGGTGAGGCGCAGCGGGGCGCCCGTCATCCCGGAGATATTATTGAGGCTGCGTGACTTCTCATAACCCGTGGCTACATGAAGATGACAAGCATAGGTCAAAGGTTAGAATGGGGGTTATGAAGGGTCATTCATATTAGCAAATGAAACAGTCAGCACGAATGTTTTCATGATATGGCAAAAAGTTGTAATTTAAGGAATGTGTGTCATGGGATGGAAATGCAAATTGTTATGACAGAAAGTAATGTTATGATATATTCATTTATGTTATGTCATGACAGCAGTGCACATCAGAAATAGCAAATATAAACCATTTGTTACAGTTACAAGCATTTGTAAATGAAACAAAATTGGAAAAAAAGAGAAATAAAACAAAACCAGCCCAAACCAAGTAAAATATTTTAGACCAAAGGAGGAAGTTAGAAAAAGACAGACAGACAGATGGACCGAGGGACAAACAGATGGACAGACACACACAGACAGACAGAGACAGGACAAAACAGGAATATTGGTTACGAAAATCAGCTATCAGTTGCCACAATATCCCTCAGACACCTATGGGTGGCGCTCTGTGGCACCGACACGAGAGGGAGGATGCACTAGTCCAGTGGACGTACACAAACCCCTTTGATCTGAATGCATCCCATTAGATTTTTGTACTTGTACATCCAGTGGACTACCTGCTCTGAGATTCCCAAAAGCACATCGGTGGTGGTACACTTCGTTCAGGAACAAGAAACACAGCCGGACTTGGTGGTTTAATGATTTTTGGGAAACTCAGAGCAACTCAGGTGGGTAAATCATCTGGAACTGAGCACAGTTAGAAATACACACAATCCTCCATGTTAACACTCCAATCTTAAAAACCTCCACTTTGACTTTCACAGTGAAGACATTTTAATCTCAGAGACCAGGTGGTTTAGCCAGTCTACCTGTAGGAACAGCAGGCTGCTGTTAACAGGGAAACAGTCAGACAGAAAGACAGACAGACAGACTGACTGAAGACAAAACCTCTCCAAGGTCAGGGTCAAGTATGTGTTTCTCTTCATTTAGGGGATAACATTTAACAAGTTTAACAGGTCTACAGCCATGCTAGCAGCTCTGTGAGGCTGTATTTGGCCACAGCGGTGCTTTGACCTAAGCGCTAACATCAGCATGCTAACATTCTGACAATGACGATGCTAACATGATAATGTTTAGAAAGTAAAATGTTTACTATGCTCACCATCTTAGTTTAGTGTGTTGTCATTCTAACATTTGCACAATTAGCACCAAACAGAGCTGAGGCTGATGGGATTTTTTTTTTTTTTTTGCCATTTTGACAGGCAGGTTGAAATAGCAGGAAGTGACAGAGTTAGGTGACCTTTCAACATGTTGGGTGGAATTTGTGTGTTAGAGAGTGTGGTTAAACTTTACATATGTCATTTACACTTGGCTGGGATATGATGTTGTTTCCCAGCATTTGAAGAAAAAGAACTGTGTAAGAACTGGAATACACAGACATTCGACAGCTCAGTCTGCATTCATTGTTATTAGCCTTGTCCCCTAAATGGCCACTTTTTCAAACCCCACACACTCCATTTTGTAATGCAGCCTTTCTAATAAAGTATAGTCTCAAGCCCCACCCAAGATAACCCTGATGACATCATCAAGGTTATCATCATTTTACAACTGTTCTCACAGTTTGAGTAGCACTCCTCATAAACTGAAACTCATATGTTCAATTGGTGGAGTGCCATATAATACATTTGCCAAAAGTTAATAATGAGAAAGATATTGGTCTGGCCAATTAATTGGTGTAGCTCTGACTATATTTAAGAATTATTTATATAAAATTTCTAACTCCTAAAAAAACAAAGAAATACTTAAGAAAATAAAGAGAACGTTCTCATTCCTGAATAATTCTGTTCAGCCAAAAGTCAAAGACTAAGCTGTCATAAACTGGCAGGCCTTCTATAAAATCTGAGAAATTCCAATGTAAGTGCAGAGAGCTCCCACAGGGGGCGCTGTACTGTGATGGGCTCAGAGAGTGAAGAAGCAAACCAATTTATTTTGAAGAATCTGTTCTGTTTAAAGTTTTAACACTAAGATCAGTTAGAAAATATATAACAATCTCTGTAGCCCTTCTGTATTTAGTATTAAAGAACCCAACCTTACACAGAATAAATAAACAAATAAAAAACATTGAATATTATAAATGGGTCCAAGTTTGAGACTGAAGTCATACTTCAGAGATCTGGATGTCTTAATCATGACAGACTGCCACCAATTATTTTATTTTATTCTCTTTTTAAACTGGAATTATTCCCCCACCTGCCTCTAGGTTTACTTCCACTACATTTATTTCTGTCAGGGATTTGAACTGTCACAAGCGAATTAAACTCTTTGGAGAGAATGAAGTTGGGAAGTCAGTCAGCCAGAAAATAAATCAGGGCTGGATTTCCTAAAATAACTTCAGCATTGAAATATTTTTGATTTCATGAATGATTTACAATGGAGTGATTATGTAGAATAAAACCAACCTTGGTGAGTTTTATTGTATCAAATAATTGTGCTTTCGATTTCTATGGAATAAGGCTGATGGCTGATGTGCTAAAGTGCTTCCAGGAAACCCAGCAACACATAGATCATCTAACAGACACAATGGAGTCAATTAATAGGTGTCTTAAAAGTAGGAATGCTAATAAATAGACCTAATGTGATTAGATTAGTTAGGTTTAAAAGGTGCAGATTAACTACTCTGCAGTCCTACTTTGAGACACTGTTAGGGTTAGGGTCATTTTTTGTCAACATACAGTACATCATACAACTATCACCAACATCACATAAGAGGTAAGGCTGTGTTCAGACAGACATTAAAACTCATTCATTTCAATGAGACCACTGCTTTGCGACAGTGGGGGTGCCCTGGCAATGGCCCTGGCTACAAAACACAGGGTAATCCAGCTAAAAGTTAAACCAGGCTCAACCCTTTGCTGCAATGTGATGTGACGTCATCTGGCAATGCACTGCATTGACCAATAAAATATACAACACATTTCCAGTAGATTACTTTGTAATGTGAATGGGGTAATTGACCGTTTGCTAAACCATTCCCCCAAACAGTAATTGTCCAATCAAAGCTTAGAAACTATAACTTGGCCTGCCAAACTTTACATTTCTCCACATGCAAAAACAGTGTGTATAGGGCTGAAGTAAGAGCAACACTCAGTATATCAAAAGTTTAGAGTGTGGTGTCTCTTTATTAGCCTTTACAAAACCAAAAACAAGAGTAAAAGTTTAAGTAATGGATTAAACTGTGTGTATATTGGCTTTACCGTTTGCTGCTAACATTAGCATGTTGGCTAACTAGCTTAATTTACTACCTAACATTTAAAAGTCAGCTGGAGAAGGTCTTACATTGTAGCATTAGATTTGGCTTATGCTAGCTAGTTACACCTGATGCCAGCAAAATCCATAGTTACCGACTAGAAATGAGAAGCTGTTTTTGTCTACTTCTGTCTATAATCAAGGACCCATTGTTTTAAAAAATTACTATGAATTTTGATGGCAAATCTTCCACCGTTATGCTGTGTGAGAATGGAAAGCAACATGAGCAACTAGGGGGGCTTAGTAAATGGTCAATTACACTTTATACAATTGTAAAATAGGGTTGTCACTTTTACAAAAACACACTATACATTTGAATTAATTTGACCATAACCCATGGAACCCAATTGACATTGTTCTGTTCATTCATTGAGCCTCTGCTGCCTCCCTTGCATGACAAGCTAACAGGTGACTTTATATTTGTTGTCACCAATGTTAATGTAAGGCAGCTCCATTTTTTACAAAGTTAGCAAACAGTCTCAGCTTTACTAACGATTTTGCTGTCAAATCTAAAATGCTTCCACACATTATTTCTCATATGGTTTGGTGTCATGATTAACACTTCAATATAATTCGGTAGTTTCCTCCAATGTCCATTATCTAAGAGAATAATATTCTCTGAACTCTGATTGACTGAATGAAATTTTGAATAAAAAGTGACAGCCCTTATGTAAAATCCTGTCTTATAATATTACGAACTGCTGTGCACTGTTTGGATCTGGTGGTCAAATCGGCCTCCCTGTGTCGTATTTCACCATCTCACCTGTACCTAAAACAACATGCTCTAACCAACAAAGCTCCTTTTTTAACATAGTGTTGTTTTCAGTCTGAATGCCTAAAGCTGCCCTGAAATGAGTTTTTATACCAACTGCTCTAAGGACAATTTCAGAATTTTTCACATGTGGGTTTTTCACTATTGTTGCTATATGGAAAGATTCCCCCCTGAAACACTGTCACTGTTTTGTAGCATTAATATATTCAATGAGGGGTTTCTTTGGGGGTTTTGGTTAACCTGCTTCAGTGTCTACTTCAGATATGCATTTCCAAGAGTACTTTTGGCACTGCATTATGGTCTATTGAGGCTACAGTCTGCCTTTACCATGATGGATTTCCCTGCCTGTTGTTAAATATTGCCACAAATGGCTGCTTTAGCAATTTTGTCAAACACCTGAGCTACAAGCTACAAGTGTGGTGATGTTGGAGCTGGCGTGTTGTGTTTGCTGCTTTTAGCACCAAGCGTAAAAACTCACGTTGTCCTTGCACAACTCGTGGGAAGAGCTGACAGTAAAGTACTAAAGGGCATTGTGGTGCACCCTCATCACAATGGCTACAACAATAAACAAATACAAATCAATACCTACATAACCCACCAACACATGATACACCATGAGTTTTAATTACTCATCAACACCTCTCAGGAAGAATTTGCCCTTGTGAGGTTAGTCTGGGATCAGTTTCAACTCTGCAGAAACCAAAGTTGGAAAGTTCCATAAAGAGGAAGTGAGGCACTGATCCGAGACCAACATAAAAGGGCAAATTCAGCCAACAGATTTTTGTAAAATTTCTTGCTGAGAGAGCTGTTACCTCTTCACCGGCTTTCTGGAACGGGACTGGTTAAGAGGTTAGTTAGATCATGTGCTAATGCCAGGTGGAGTTTTCATGGTTGAAAAAACAGAACTTTTAACAGCCAGTTTTCAAGTCTACAGATGGTGTAGGAGCACATATTGCATTTTTTCTATCTGGGACTGAGCAAATGCAGGTTGAACGAAAATCAGAAATATTTTTCCCTAATTTGAAAAATGTTGCCACACTTCAATTTCCACAGCACAGCTTGCGTTCATTGCTTGTCACCAAGGTATCTGATGAAAACAATAAAACATATTTCAGAGGTCACTTTATGGTTCTAGGGCACTGGGACGGCACATTTTATTTTTGTAGGGAGAGGATTACTATGGCGCAACAGATATAGCAATTGTAAATAAGTATCAAGTTATAAAGTAAACATGTTTACTGGCTTGCATTAAAAACTCTCTCTCATCCTTCTTATAATGTAAACTTGGTAAGTATATAGTGTACTATAGTATGAAGTCTGTGGTGCTAGCTTAGGTGAATTGGCCCATGAGAATTTCTCTGTGAGATACCCCTTAAACCTCAGGAGGCATTCTGGTTACTGGATACCACAGTGACAGATCTGGGTCACCATGTTCTAAAGACCTGGCTATTCAATGCACTGTATAGCTGTGTCTCAATTCAGGGACTGCATCCTTCAAAGGCTGCATTTGAAGACCGAATGTGTCACAGCGGCGCGACATGGCCGTCCCATTTCAAAGGCTCCTTCAAATGCGGCCGAGAAATGCGGCCTTCTTTTCTAGAATTTGGAGGATCGGATCCAACGGCTGGATCCTGCGCAGACCAACCTATCCCAAGATTCATTGCGTGCAATCAACAGCGTCCAAGGAGGATTACAGTTTTAAATGTAAGTATTGGGTTTTAACTCACTCGAATAGCTAACGTTACAAATGTCCTCAAACCTCAACTGCAGCTGTCAAGATTGCTAGGCGACTGGAGTGGCGCTTTGTGATGCAAGGGTATGGGCGGAAACAGCTGGTGACGCAAATAGGAAATCCTGCGTAGACCAGACCGTCTCCGGTCCAGTATCAAGGTCTTTTACATTAGACGTCATATCTGAGAAACTGTTTGTCTCATTTTCTCAAACAAGTGTGTACACTGAGTGTAAGTAGTCAACAGTGTGTGTGTGTGTGTGTGTTTGTGTGTGTGTATGCATTTGCATGTGTTATGATTCTAGAATATCATTCTGAAATGAATGAACAATGTCTTTGTGTACATTACAACTTCATATATTCTTTGTGTGTGTGTGTGTGTGTGTGTGTGTGTGTGTATTTGTGCATGTTTATTGCATAACAGCACACATTCGGCTCTGTTTAAATAGCTGTGTTAGCAACGCCAAGTCCTGTAACCACAGGGATAAATTAGCAGCACTGCAGCTCTTAGCTGATTGGGACACACACACACACACACACACACACACACACACACACACAGTAGTGGCAGTGTTAGATTGATTGGGATCAATAACCTACAGTTTCTAACACACAGCAGCAATTTAGAGTGACCTGTAATCCCTGATCAGGACTGCTATCATCAGAGGTCTTGTGAATATGATTCTGATTATGAGCACAGATCTGCTTGACCAACATTTACTGATAATAGATAGACAAAGGCAAAACACATTATTGATCAGCACTGCCCTCAGTGCTTTAAAGATTCAATGCTTCTAGTGTGATGCCCCCTGTAAACAAAGTCGAGCTGACAGGTGCTTAGCATCTATAATGAGTGCCTCTACAGTTTGCTCTGCAGCAGATGCAGTATCAGGCAGCTTCAGCTATGATCTGCCACTTATCCTGCTGCTTCAATTGATTAAATGTCTTCATTAACTGAATGGCTTTAATTATTTACTGCAGTCGGCAGTAACACATTACTGTGAACTGTGTTACAGTAATGTGATTACCTTTTCAGTAGAGTAGTGCCAGGGATTACAATTTGTTGGTTGCACCAGTTCTTCAAAATTGGCTTAGTTATAACGTAAGTGTTTAGTGTTTATCGTTTTGTATAAACTCATCACAGGTTTTTTTTAATGTAAAATCTCAATCTGCAAAGTCACTAGTAATATATATACTGTAGCTGTCAGATATACATATAGAGTTAAAATACAGACTGAATTGTAGTGGAGTAACAGTAGTAGTGTAAAACGGAAATACTAAAGTAAAGTACACAAAGGCCTACCTCAAAAGTGTACATTTCACCAATAGTTACTGATCATTTTATTATACTTTCGGGGGGTCAGTTTGTTTGCTGTCAATTTTGTCCGTGTGCATTCAGGATTCATTAGCTTGGCATGGTGGCTAGCCTCCACCAAAAGAGGAAGAATAGGAATTCTGAGTTGCCTCATTTACATGTTGTGTCTTCTTAGCTGGCTAGCTAGCTAGCTAGCTACACTACATGGGACTGCGGTGGAATATTATTTTTTGCTTAGGAAGGTTGAGAGCTGGTCAAATTCTCTAAATGCTAAGGAAAGGTGCTTCAGTGCTTCCTAACTTATCTCCTTTAGCATAGGGTACACTGGACCATCCTTTACCAAAGGAAAGGAGATAATGCCGTCCCACATTTAAAGCGACCACGGCAGAACCACGTCAGTAACATCCACCATCGCATAATTATGTAGCCTAGTGTAAGTGCAGTGGGATTCTGTCTTTTCCTAAGTATTTATGAATTCTCCTTCACATCTTTCTTTGACCTCATGATGCTTTCCATTGAGGCCAAGGAAAAGTGTTTAGGAAAAGACATTTTGTTGACTATTCAACCGCAACCTGGGTTTGGTTCAGAGTTGGGTGTGTGAACCATCTCCACTATGAAGATTGCAGAATAGGACAGATAAAACACAGCTCTGCAGCACACACACACACACACACACACACACACACACACACACACACACACACACACACACACACACACTAACAAAAAGATGTGTTTACAGATACAAGAATAAAAATGATGATCATTTTACCACTATTTTTCATCATTGTGCTGTGTCTGCTTAAGCCATGCAGATTCATTATCATCCTTGTGTTCATTGTGCTAAGTGGAAGCCTCTTTTCAGTTCCAGTGCTCACTCATATTTCTTGCTCTACTGGACCTATTTTTAACCCATGTTCCGAGATCTCAACAATTACTTTGGTGAGTACAATGTAATCAGAACTAATAGAACTGAAGGCCAGAGCCATGCACATAAAACCCAAGTTCTAATAAACTATAGTTTATCTTTAACTAATTATTACATAAGGCTTCTTCCTTTCTTTAGTATGAATGCCGTCATGCAGCTGGAAAGATATTTTAAAGAGTCAGCATCTTTATTTATCATTATTCTTCTTTGTAGGTGAAACTTTGTAGTATGCTGCACATCCCTGTGGTCACATCACAATCAGTGATGTAGGTATTTTGTCACTGACTGTGGTGTGGCCAGATGGGGAACATGCTCAACCCACTAATAGCAGTAAAATGCAGATTTGCACTTTGAAATAGAGGTGTGTCCATTTCAATACATAATTTTCTTTAATTTGGGCTACCAGTTGTACCATTAGTACTTGTTCTATTACTTCTCAACACAAGAAGTAATAGTACTAACAAAATATGCATTGCAGTATAATATTTATACACAAACGTGTATAGCCTGAGAGTTGACACATGTTCAGAATTGTACTTGGACTCTAGATTCTAGTATTTGACTATTTTGAGGGCAGAAATATCCTCATTGGTTGAGTTAAAGGGGTACTTGAATTAGCAGTGCAGAATAGCAATACAATAAAGTTGGTGGACTTGCAGATTTAAACAAAAAGAATGGTTTAAAAAGCAAAAGCAGCAAGGTCCAAGAAATCCTGACTTTTAATCTCTGTAATAGGCTCCAAAAAGGTTAGATCCTACAATTCTCATAATGCAATTTGATAGTATCTTTCTCCTGCTCGATAACTGAACAAGTCATTCAAACTCTACCCCCAATTTATAACAATGGCTGTCTTTAAACCCAAGAGGAAATTTTATAACTGTTTTCACAGGCTGAGTAGTACTCCTCAAGACAAGTAAACAGATCTTCAAGTGTAAAATGAAGACCAGTGGAGTGCCCCTTTAAGTCTTAATGGGTGTAGTAAAAACAATGTCATTTAATATTAAAGGCAGTGGTAAAAGGCAAGAAAATAGGAAGGTAATATACCTACTTAGTGCAATTGATACTGTCTAAAAAAGTGCAGTCAAGCCATAATCCCACTTAGCTAGTTATTTGACTCAAGAGTTCAAACTAAGCCTATACAAGCCTATAGCTATTAAGCTAGGATAGCTTGATTAAGTCAACCAATGAGATTATTTCTATGTTGTATATTTGAAAAAGTCAAACATTGATTTCTGATTGATTCTCTTCAAAGCCAAAGCAAGAAGCTAAGCGAGGAGCATATCTGATGGTGACTTGTACATACCTCCACTCAGTCAGACTTTAGTAACACAACGCAGGGGGAGAAACTGAGGAGGATAGCCTGAGGATGGGATGGATACACCAGTGTTAGAATGGGATGGGGAGACATGAGGGGGGAGGGAAAGGGAAAGGAAAGGAGGGAGGAACAGGGGGTGATGGGAAAAGGAGGAGGAGGAGGGAGACAGGAAGTAGAAGCACAGGGGAAAGTGAATGGTATGGAATGAGCTAATTGTGTGTTCACACTATAAGTGACTAAAGACACTACCGTTATTATTTCTATGTCTCCCCACAGCAAGGAAGTAAATTAATGTTCAATACTCAAAAATAATTGCTTAATCAACATAACTAACCAAACTTTTTAATTTATGAATGAACATTTTATGTAAAATGACTATAAGGAATCAGGTGTTTGGTATATTGTGTTAATACTGTACTGAACTGTACATAGAATAGCTGTTTTCTCAATTAGCATGAAGCAAATCTGTTAGCTTAGCTACCAGTCTGTAACTTATGTGGTCTACATGAAAAAGTGCATGCTGTTTTATGGAATCTGTATACAGCAGCGTTTTAAAAGGTCTCTGTTTTAGGGGTTCAAAAACGCAGGAGTAGTGTGGATGCTAGGTGTAAACGTAGCAAACGTGATGTGTTTTTAAACAAAAACGTATTAGCGTGGATGCAGCCTGAGAGTCTTTCTGGGCATATTTGATTGTTTAGCTAGCTGGATAAACTGCTTCAACCACGAAGAGGGAGGCCAGCATAATAATGGATTAATGAGATTCCTGCAGGGAAAGGGAGAATAGAGGAACATGAAAGGGTGGTGGTGGAAGAGGAGTGCAGGGAGGCCAAGGAAGGAGGTGGAAAAGGGGAGGGTGGGAGGAAGAAAGGGGAAAGCTTGGGGGTGAGGAAGAGTACACAGAAGTGAACAACCAGGGCAAATATTATCCTAACAACAATCTGCATGCAAAACATTCTGTATATCAACATGTGTTTCAGTTTACACAAAATGCTCTTTTTTTTTTAGCTATTCGGAAATAATTACAAAAGCTTATTAAACTCAATATGGTCACACACATATACACCTCAAATTTTCACTCATTTTATCATTTGAAACCACATGTGGATTTAAGATTGTGCAGAAATAATATTTGCATTAAATACAGACATATAAAAATGCAATATGACATTACCAACACATTGAACCATAGGTTATAAAGTACATACATACATATAACGTGTATGTATGTGACATGTGACATAGCTCATTCACAGCTGAGATAAGAAGAGGACAGAAAGACAAAGAGGAAACACACACACACAGGAGTAGAACATGGGAAAGAAAAGAAAATATATTAAGAGAGTGTCTCATTGCTATGTCATATGAATGCAAAGACACACATTAAAGATAACAGCATGAAAACACAGGTGAGTACACAAACCATGAAAAACATTATGAGTATGCAGAGAGAGATGCACACACAGAACATTCATAAGGATGATGCAGGCAGTAGAACCTGAACAGATAATACCCCGGTTGTATAAATGATCTAATAATGAAGGTCCTGTTTACCCAAACAAAGAAAATTGAGTCTTGAATGAAAAACATGGCAAAGTTATGACATTACTGGGATGTGAGGGGAAGGACAGAACATGAAAGATATTATGAAAGTATAATATAAGTATAAAACTGCATAACCATTTATTTACTTATTTCTTTCATTTAATTTCACATACTGAAGTTGCATCCAGCGACTTAGAACTGAAACAGTTAATGAGTGCAGAAGTCTACGGTGGCTGATAGAGCTCAAAACACCCAACTTAAGAAAGCACAAGCAAATGCACAAAACACAAGCACATGAAGAAAACATCTTCATCACTCTGACAATGGTTATGTTGCATTTAGAAGAAAAAAATAAAATAGTATCCGATCAATTAACAATTGTAATTTTTTTTTCGGAAAAAAGGTCGATTTTTCTGAGCTTTCGCGCAGCGAATAAAGACATCAACCAAGCATGCTGTGCAGAACAGATGTCACATCACAACTCCAGACATGTTGATTGTTTGTGTTTCTCATCACCCTGTATTATATGACGAAGGACACAACAATTATAAAGACAATGAACTCAAGGACAACGTGTGGAGCAGCAGCGCCGGATGCAGGATAGTGAAAGATTAGTTTACTTTTGGATGTAGTAGAGTAAATATTCGCAGGCGAGTATTTTGCATTTTCATGTCATTTATTCGTTACGTCCCAGGTGTGTAAAGGCCTTTACGCACAGGGCTGTAGCAAGAGAGATAATTTCAAAAATTTGGATTGTGGTGTTTTTTAGCTTTTCTAAAAGGAAAAACGTAAGGTATGGATTAAACAGTGTGTTTATCTGCTCTAACATAAGTTGAAATCGTTAGCATGTCCGGCTAACTAGCTTACTACCTACAGTAGTAACAGGGTGCTCCTTCAAAGGCCAAGAGTATAAGAGTATATCATTAACTAACTACATGAGATTGTGGGGTTAAAGGTTACTTTAAAAATATCCCCATTCACCACTAGCATACCCCTGTGTAATATTTGACCATAGTTTAAGTAATGAACATGGCTCTGTCCTGCTCTTTATTGGATTTGGGGAAGTTTACACTCGAGTCCACGTTACCCTAGATAGCGCTACATTCGCCAAACATATCTGTAAGTTGTCATCCTGTAGGCCTTTTCTTCTGTAACATTAAAGTAAAAACAACACCATTTGAAGTATGTAAGCTAAGCAGCCAAACAGTGCTGTGTTAAAATGAATTCTGATTTTACGATTTTCCTTATCATAGGCTACTTATAACACTAGGACTAACTAACTTTTATATAATGTATGTAGCTATCAAGTGCATATTTAAGACACTCTTTACAAGACTGTCGTTTAAAAACAAGTCAGCTGAAAACATTTTAAGTCCAACTCATGGAGCTAATGTTAGCCTAACAACAACATGAAGGAGATCAAATTTCAGTAGAGGTGGGAGGAAGGAAGATGCACATGGCGCACGTTGTGTTTGTTCTCTAGAAAGGCAGTTAGTCTCAAAGAAAACTAAAAATATGTCAACATTTTGGATTTGAAGCTGACGAAAGAGGTGAGCTGAATAACAGATGAGGCAAGAAGAAATGTTAAGTTGAATGGTTGTTGTGAGAAATTAAAACATGATGTGTCAGTTGTCCTGTTGATTGTGGTGCTGCCATGGACGTATAACGAGAACTGGATACAGTCAGAGGCGGGGCCCCGTTCATTCCTATGAAAGTTGCTCCGTGGCGCATGAAGCCAAAAAAGTTCGACTTCCGGGTATAAAATTACCCGGACCTTCCGCGGATCTTCCACATCGTGCGGCCCATAGAGTAGGCGCACTAGCATTTCCTTTAACCCCGCTTTCCTACCGCTCGGTCTTGGGAACATTCACATGAACAACAGTGACTCTATAACTCTGGATTCAGCTATTAGTGAACTTTACAACTTTTATGACATATTGACTTCAATAAGGGCTATTTTAGTGCTCATACTAAAAAAAAAAAAAAAAAGATCCGCTGATTTACGGATGTCTCTTTCACAATGTAAGCCTATGAGAAAAGGCCAGTGTTTTTGGGCCAGTGTGCATCATGTGATGGACCCGGAAGTTGTAATTACACGGTTTACCCACTATGTAAAATCGGCTTCAAAGCCCAGCGCACTTCTTGGGGGCTTGGGTGCCGCTTCACTCTGCTTCTTCTTTTTATTTAGGTGTTTACTGGCAATTGGCAAACCAGCTTAGAGGTGCATTACCGCCACCAAGTGGATTGGAGTTGCTACACTCTCATTCATGCTCTCTCTCAGTCTCATTATGCTCATTAGCGGCTGCTGAGTCAAGTGCGACAACTAGTGGTAAAATTCGGTATGCCGGTCTGGTGTTTGGCTTAATATCAAACCGGTTTGCACATCTATACACCGGCCCAACCCTAATTTGTATGTGTTTTCTGAAATTGCGGCGTGCAGGGTTCTCTTCGCCACAAAAGAAACACAAAATTCCACATGTTTACTGATTTACTGCTGTGGGTCCAACACTGAATTGAGGATTTGTTTGGAACATCCTATATTACTGCTGTAGGATATGTTCAAGGTAAGCAATGCAATACTAATGCAGACGAAAATGCAGATGAAAAGTGAAGGCAGGGCTGTATACTAAACAGTCTAAAAAAGTATTTAGGTTTTTGAGTATGAGTAAACCCTAAGCTATTAGGTAGCCTTTACAGAAGTCATTTAATCTGAACAATAACATTTCTTGTTTAAATAAAGAACTACAGTAACAATATTTCTGAGGATAATTCTCTGGTCTTACTTGCATAGTTTTAAAATCATAATTTCTGCTCTACAAACATAATCGAAGGGTTTACACTTTCCTTAGTCAACATGATTCTCCGCCTAACACCATTGTTGCTCAGCTGTTGTAGTAGCACTCAGGAAATAAAATAATATGAGTGCAATCCAATAGGCCTCAGGGGATTTTGCCCACCAATAAAGATTAAATACTAGCCTAAATGCCATCGATCATTGGTTGGAGAAACGGAAAGTGAAAAGAAAACAGACTTTGTGTGAATGAGAGATAAACAGAAAGTAATCTATTGAGAGAGAGTATATGAAATTGTGTGTTGGTGGTAGAACTCAAGGGAGAGGGAGTAAAAGAGAGAGAGTGGGAGAGCTCTCCACTCTGTTATGGCGCAGCATATCTCCTTACATCAATGAGCCTCTAAGTAAGACTCAAGAGTCAGTTCAGGCCAATGGTATATGTCTGTCAATGAAGAGAATCAATACTATTTCTACTGAAAACCAGGAGGGGGAGGACAGGGAGAAAAAGACAGAGAGAAAGAGACTTGAGAAGAAAAAAAATAGCGAGACAGGAGTCAGTCAGAGAGAGCCTGAAATACAAAGCAAGGGAGTGATTAATGCAACATTTCATTCCTTTATTCGACCTCCACCCACTCACTGATTAGGTTTCCCAACGAAATGGGAGATGTGTACAGTATCATAATGAAGAGAGTGTCTGCTGCCTTTGAAACTAATGCAGTCAGGAGGAGGGTGTAATGTGCAGTCTTGGCCTTTGGAGGCACTAGCGGCACTGCACCAACGTTCACTTCAGAGCTACCTCTCTGCAGTTTTTTTTTTGTGTGTTCTGAAGGAGAGAAGGTAGTGTTCTCCTCTTTGCATTCTAGCAGGCAGGACACTCTCCCTGATCATTTATCCTGTTTTGTACTGAGACAGCAAGAAACCTTAACAAGTTGCAGAGTCACAGAAAGAGTTGTGGTGGGATTCTTTCTTGGTACAGCAGGACAGCAATGTGACTAAAGGCTTCAGTCTGACCTCATCTACAGACAAGAGGGTATACCTATTCTGAATGGCCACAATCAAAGGCAAACCCTACTGCCAGACAAGAATGTTGATGTTGGGAGATTCTGCAAACACCCAGATTATGTTCAATGAATGTTTTTTCGCATTCAATGACAATGCTTTTAAAATTCTCGCTTTCCAAGGTAAGGGAGAGACTGTGGCTAAAGCAAATGAACTATGATTAAGATATGGTTAGGGTTAGGCAACTAAAACCTTGGCTGAGGTTAGTGAAAGATTGCGGTTATGGTTAATAAAAAGACGGATTGTTGTTGCAGGTCTATGATGGGCTGCAAATTTCAAGATTCCTGCATGAGAGTCAGACAAGTTACTTCCTGTCTTGCTACAAAAGCTGTCTTGCACTGGACATAAACCATCAGTTACAGAATGCTCTAATATGAACACAATTCCCAAGAATAGTGGGCTGCGAAGCTATGTGAAAAGCCTGCCATCTGAGCCTCCCCCTGGCTGCATCTCATTGTTTCCCCAATAACTCTCCAAGAAATATGATTAATCGTATAAATGGGGATAATGGTACGTACTTTTGGACAGCGTCTCCTCAAAAGCATTCATGGTATTGTACTTGGTTGTACATACAAATAGTGACGGAAGTAGTTATGTGACTAATGAAAAAAGCTTGAAAGAGAAGTTCAAAGCCTGACTACTTTCACACCTCCACACACCTGGCCAGCTGCGTAAAGTGAGCATTTGTCGGATTGTCTGTTTTGAAAAGCTACAAAATTGTCTGGCTCGGTACTCCATTGGAAAGGGGGTTTCAGACACTGCTAGACTACCTCACAAATACTTAATTTGAAGCATACCGAGGCCTTTACTCTGTCATCATCTGTGGCACTTTCTGTTTCTTCAAGCCTTACATATTCTACAAGTAAAGGTCTATGAATGTGGGTATGTTTACATGCACAGTGAGACAAGAGGGTTCTAGGTTCAAACCCACCGCTTTGCTGGGGCCTTTCTGTGTGGAGTTTGCATGTTCTCCCTGTGTCCACGTGGGTTCTCTCTGGATACTCTGGCTTTCTCCCACCATACAAAGAGGTTAGGTTAAATGATGGTTAGGTTAATTGATGATTCTAAATTGCCCCTAGGTGTGACTGTTAGTGTGAATGTTTGTTTGTCTGTCTCTGTGTGTCAGCCCTGTGATTGACTGGCGACCAGTCCAGGGTGTACCCCGCATCTCGGCCAATGTCAGCTGGGATAGGCTCCGGCCCCCCGCGACCCTCTGAGGATAAACAGTATAGATAATGAATGGATGTTTACATGCTCAATAATATTCCTGTCTTAACTAAGAGAATAATCTAAACTGTTATCTGGATCTCTGTGAGTTGCATGCATCAGATGGGGCGATTGCTGACCATCATCAATACAAAGGTTCATTCTTAACCGTCACAAAAACTACATTCAGTGTCACTATGCCACTGCAGTAATGGCTATGCTGTCAATTTGTCTATACTCATGGTAAATAGTGTTTTGATGGGCAGAATTTGTGTTCCTACAGGGACAACTGTAATCAACTTGTGGTTTGGAGTGTTGCTCACTGTTATTCATTATGTGCTTTTTTTTTTACCATTGAGACAAAACAAAATCTAGTAGTATCAAATTGCAATTTTAATCTAATCCAGTGTTTTGGTATTATATCAGTGGATCCCTAGGGTGGATATTGTCTTGGCAATGCAAACATTTAATATAGTAATCCTGGCTTTTACTTGAAGAAGACTGTGCAATCCCTGAGTGGACGCTAATCTCTGGAAATCTGTGTGGGAGAAACTGGACTCATTAGAAAAATTATAACATTGGTTATTTGTTCAAACACTTAAAATTACCTATGTCTATGTTTTCAACCTTTTGTGGCCAAGTAAATAATGATGTTGCTATAATGCTGCAAAACCTCATCAGCGGGAGGTGGCCAAAGTTAGTTTCTTTTAATCAAGACTATCTTTCACTAAACTTAGTAGTCTAAAGATAGAGGGTGTCGCATGCTGTACAGATTGTAAAGCCCCTTGATGCAAATTTGTGATTTGTGATACTGGGCTGTATAAATAAAAATAAATAAAACTTAACGAAGTAGTTTTAGTTGCATAAACCTAACCAAACTATTGCGGACACTGGATCAGGAAATGCTGGTCATTTTGGAATCATTTCAGATTTAAAAAAGTAGTGCAAAAGTTACTTTTATACATAATGGTTTATTTAGAGTTACACTGCCCAATTCCATGCAAAAAGGTCTTGCCTCTCTTTATGAATGAAGAAAAAAGTGAATTTGAGTATCATTCAAGATTACTGGTTTACTGTTTATATAGGTACTTTATCAAACAAGTTCCCCTATATTACCTACAGTTAATATGCTTAGGCTTGGCTTATTCCAAGGAAGTAGATCACAAAAGGTTTAGTTTGTCTCCTTATATCCACAGTGTGGCTAGTGTTGTTTGGCACTTTCCTTTCCTTTTTTGGTTTAGATTATAAGTGGTTGCATTTATATAGCACTTTTATCCTAAGCGCTGTATGCAATTTTGCCTCTCATTCATCATGCAAGGTGCTGGCCTGACCATCGGGAGAAATTCGTCATGTGGACAGAAGAAGCTGGGGATCCAACCGCCAACCCTGTGGTCAGTGGACAACCCGCTCTAACTTCTGAGCCAAAGCTGCCTCCCAGGTCCTTGTATGTTGTACATTGGCATCATTTACCTCACAAAAGGTTTCATTTGTCTCACCATTTGTTTCCCTTGGCTTCACTGGATGGTTAGTGAAATGCAGCCCACTGTATCGATGAGTATGCATCAATAATGCAATCAAACACCAAGCCTTGACCCAAAATGCTTTGCTGCATAGAATTCCCCTGTCCACTGTTTCCGTAGCAACAGTGGGGAGATAAGGAGAAAGTGAGACAGTGAGAAGAAAGAGAGAGAGAGAGGGATGGTGGGGTAATGATCAAAGGATGGGAAAGTAAGACATAAGGATAAAATAGAAATGACATACAAACATAAAAGCTCAAAAACAACATACTAAACCAAAAAATAATTTCAATGAGGTGAAAAATTATTTAAAACACATCATCACATTTCCAACACGAAGATAGATAGATAAATAGATAGATAGACAGACAGATAGATAGATAGATAGATAGATAGATAGATAGATAGATAGATAGATAGATAGATAGATAGATAGATCAAAGCAAAGAAAGATGGCCTCAGCCTCAGAGGGACAGATAATCAGACAAGCTGACAAAGAGAGAAAGAAAGTATAAGAGCGAGAAAGGTCCTGTCAGTTGTTTGACCTTCTGTGACTTGTGGCCTTGAGCCAGGATCACCAAAAGGTCAAAGCATTGCATTTCATAACATAAACATGATCAAGCTGCAAACCGCACAAATCCGTCTGGCAGGGGCGAAGCAAAGGTGGATGTTGAAGAGTTTTGCATCGTTAGGGATTTTTGTTACAGTGCTATCACTTTTATCTGTATCATATCAGTCTTTTTGAACCAGAAGTAGTAGCTTGCGCCCCTGCCCTATTGCTTGCTTATACAAAGGAACTAGAGCCAGGAAAAAAAGCAGAAGAGGAGCAAAAAAGTTGCACGGAAGGCAAAAGGAGCATTACAATGCGATGCCGCCCTTTCAGAATGCCTCCGAAATGCCTGTCTTTCATTCTTCCCGCCCATCGCAACCACAGATCTGATAGTGTTGGCTTACAGTGACAGCAGTGACATTAAGATCTGTAATTAATCCCATCCAAGTACAGCACCATCTGTGATAATGTCAACGAGAGGGAGGGAGGAAGGAAAGAGAAGTGTCGTAGACGGATTGGAAGAGAGCCCTGGTGGCACTTTTAAAGCAAAAGCCAGGCGACCATTTTGAAATGTGTGTGACTGTGAAATCTTGAGGTGTGCTTGATTTATCTCGTCAAGAAACTTGACCAGTCGCAAATGTGAGAAGATAACTTGGATAAATAAAGAGAAAAGATAAATGGCTTTTTCCAGAGGTAGTCAGCTAATAGTTTTTCCAGTGGATTTGAGGCTTTTAGAGTGCAGAGAGAGAAAGCTAAGAGGCCATCACAGCACAACAAACAGTGCCACCACTATGCTAGTCACCACAGCCCTTCGAAGTTAATACTTACCTGAATGTGTGTTTGTGCGTGTCTTTTTGGGATTAGAGTTTTGTCTGTCTTTCTTTCCCCCTGCCTGCTCATCTATCTGCTGGTCTGTCAAAGAACCTGCTAGATCGGGTGTGTTTGTTTTAAATAAAAAGCATCAGCTGTCTTGTTAGCTAACATAGACCTTCGAAGCACTACAACAGTCAGTGTTCCAACCCAGCCTGACAGAGACACAGCTCAGCTACAAAAGACATTGTTTTCATTTGAAAGGGCAAAAAGAACTTTTTGAAACCTTATTGTAAATCAGATATACAAAATTGTTCCCTGAAGGATCCAATCAGCCCAAGCCCATAATGCAATGGTTGGAGCCAAGTCTGCTGTTAAACAAAACAGTGCTCTCTGTGGGCTGCGCTGTAAAAACTGACCTGAGCTCAGTTCCAGAGGAAAGGACAGAGGAAACCAACCAACCAACCAATCAGCAATCAGCTCTCACTGGCCTGGCGGGGCAACGAGCCAACCCGTGCACAGCAGCCGCTTTCACTCTGGCACCCGTCCCAAAACAAACCTGTTTAATTGAATTCCAATTTATTCCTTTACTTTTATTCTGTTTTTCATACTTTTGTTCTATTTTTTGCGAAAAAGTCACTCAGTATTTTGGTGCAAAATACTTTTCATTTTGGTTTTGATTCCCAATAATCTAATATTTGATTGACCTCAATAGGACAATAAGTCCTAACTACACTGTAGAATCTGCAAACTAAAGCAGTTGTATCAGAAAGGTTTGGTCCACACATAAAGCAACGTATGGAAAGACCAGGCACCATCTCCCCAAAAGCAGTCTGGGAATAAGACTTCCCTGGCCCATTTGACTGGGCCAGGTTGACTTTGGAGCCAAAGTGCTTTCAGGGGGGGAAACGTGATGGTGATCGTTTGGTTCGTGGTGCCCCCTATCTGTAAGTACCAGAGTGAGAAGAGACCGGGTGAGAGGAGGAGAAGGAGGAAGAAGAGGAGGAGCAGGAGGAGGGGAAGACAGCTACACACAAAATACAGACACACACAAAAAAGGACAGACATACAGACAGAAACAGACAAAGAAAAAATAGAGAAACAGACAGACAAACAAACAGACAGATGGATAGTGTAACACAGACCGACAAGAGCCAAAATACAAACGCATGACCTGACACAACCTGGGGAAGGAGACAGTAGCACAACAACAAAATAACAACAACAGCAACAGCACGCATCAGACATGGACACCGCACTGTGAACTGTAACCTTTCGACCCACTCTGACCCCATGACCTGTTCTCCCTGGTGGTTACACCATACTGTAGGTGTAAAGAGGGAAGGCATATCTCTCACACATACACACACACAAATAGGCTAATAAACATAGAGGCATGCATTTAGTCACACAGTCATGCTCGCAGGCTCACACAGTGTATTCATTTGGTTAAGTGATGCTACAATGTGTGTGTCTGTGCTGATTCTTCTTACAGGGATTTGACTGTCTCTAACATCATGTCAGCTAACACTGTTATGCAATTAAACTAATTTATCACACAAGAACTTAAATTATATTTGTGTCACAATTCTGAGCACTAGATGGGACATAGAAAATAACTTTTGCAAGCACATCATTTATATTTTGTAGAGAACTTATCACACAAAGAATCATTTAATTTGAGCAAACAAAACTCTCTTCCATGCTAATAAATGTATTTGCATGTTTGATATTATCCACATCCAAATAAGTATGCAACAATAACCTCTTTCTCTTGGTTTTGCTAATTTGCCCTCTCTCAGTTTCCCTGTTCTGTGCGCTCTCAAGTTTGCTTGCAAGCTCGCTCAACCTGCCAGAGGGTTTTAGTGTGCCGCAATTTTAGCATAAAATTAAAGTAGGAAAGCTGTCATTTACACTGGGGACGCTGGGGGGACATGTCCCCACCACTTTTTGAATTGGCCGATTTTGTCCCCGTCACTTTTTAAAAGCATCATTTGACAAAAATGTTGTGAAAAATAGCTTGCACCAAGAAATGTTAACTAACAAATGAGAACGCTTTGAGAAAAGTTTATTTGCATAATACGAAAACAGACAATGCAATGTGAATATAGAAGAAACTAATGCACATTGTCCAATGATGCATATGTCTGACTGCAGTGGACGTTGTTGTGTGTTTTATGCTGAGTAGTTTCATATTGTCACTCTGTAGTAGCTGAGGCTGCCCTTTTAATGCGCTGTTATGCATTTTTTTCCCCGACCTGCCGTAATTATCTACTCTGACCTCACAGCGACCCCCCATTACATTGCCTAAAAATTTATATGTTGAAGACTTTTTAAAAAATGTATTATGTACCCACCAATTTTCAACACAAAGCACGCCCTTGAAACTCGCTGGTGGGAATATCAGGATATCGGGATCACATTATCACTGGCGAAGTAAAGCCTGGCCAACTGTCAGTTAGCAAGCTCGTTGACTTTGTTGCTTACGGGACAATAAGTTCACACAGTTTTTTTTAAACATAAATAGTTTTGACAGTTTTGGTTAGATACATACCTTTATAAATTACAATTATTTGATGATAATGATGGAGTGATCATTTCTCTATAATATATAACTTATGTGCCTGCAAAAATTATTTTCTGACTTTTTAAAGTCCCATTGCATGAGCAAAATTGAGGCACAAATACACCATATATATCTTTATAGAAATATGTATGTATTTTGTATTATCTGTGCCAAGAGATGTACTGTAGGGTATACTACAGCAAATGCTGGGGAGCTAACCTGCTTGTTATTAGCTTTATGCTACATTTATTTGACCAGACTCGCAGTAACGAGATATAGCATTAGCAAGTGAGCTAATAATAGCATGATGAACACTGTTGATAATAACAAGCAGTGAACATATGGCCTACATACAGTAATCAGATTATGTAAATTATTGTAATAATTCCTTAAATAACAAGAGAATGGATTCCTATCATCATTAACAAAATACTACTGTTGATTGAAATAAATAGACCAAATAAAATGCGTATAGCATATGGACACACACACACCATGCATATGCCCCCCCCACCCCACCCTATACACCACTATTATTCACCGTATGATGCTGAACCACACTTAAACGTTTTACAGTAACAAGCAACCTGCATGCACCTCTATATATTTAACCTGTGAGTGTGTGTGTGTGTGTGTGTGTGTGTGTGTGTGAGTGTGAGTGTGTGTGTTGTGAGGCTTCACATTGTCTGACCTGATCTTGATATTGTTTCTGGGGGCGGAACTCTTCTCAACTTTGTCACTTCATTGTGGGGTTTTTTTGGTATTTCTCTACTGCACTTTACTGTAATGTCACATTAAAATTCAACGTTTTTTGTTTACTCTTCTGCTGTAGTCTGATAATTGCACATTAACACACTGAATTGAACCAAATCGATTCAACAATTACAGCTATGATGCAGTAATCTAATCTAGTCTAGTCCAGTGTAATCTAATATAATCTAGTCTAGTCTACTCTAATAATTTAAGTAATTTTTAAATGATTCTAATCTTATCAAGTCTGATCTAATCTAATTTAATCTAATTTAGTTCAATCTAGTCTAGTCTAATCCAGTCTAGTTTTGTCTACTCTCTTCTATTCTTGTCTAGTCTAGTCTAATCTCATTGAATCTAATCTGGTCTAATTTGTTCAAATCTATTGTAGTCTAGTTTAATTTGACCTATTTTAGTCCAGTCTAAATCAAATCTAATCTAATTTAATGAAGTCTGATCTAATTTAGTCTTGTCTAGTCTAGTTTAATTGAGCCCATTTTAGTCTAATCTATATAATGCATTCTAATCCAATCTATTTAAATATACTCAATATATCAAGTCTGACCTAGTCTAGTCTAATCAAGTTTAATCTAATCTAATCTTTGGTTTACACAGAGCAGTTCAGTGAAGTTTCCCAGTGAGTTGAGGGTGTTTTATTGACTCTAGAAGTGTTTTTCACTGCTTTGTACGCTGTGTGGAAGTGTTACCTCTGTGTTTCTACGGTTTGATCCAGGAGGAGGTGGAGTTAACACTGAGCTCCTGCTGTAGCAGAGGCCCCTCCGGCTCTCCCAGGGAGGATGTCACACTGCTGGACTCTGAGCCATCTGCGTGTGTGTGGGTGTGTATTTTGGAGTGTGTTTTTGTGTGTGAGTCAGGGAAACAGCATGTGGAGAGTGTATAGAGGAGTGTATAGGGTGTTAAAGGTGAAAGGTCAGGGGTTATATTTGAAAACAAAATCATTTTTGTTTTAGCAAGTCAAGGTGGCAGTAGGCAAGATGAAAATGGAGATGAAAAATTAATGAAAGATGAGGGGAAAACGTTACAGAGGACATACAGCGAGCAGGGAAATGAGGAGGAAATAGGAAGGGAAAACAGAGGGAGAAGAAGGAGCAGTTGGAGAATAGGGTGAAGGAAAAATTTAAAGTCAATGGAGGAGTTGGGCAAAAAGCAAAAGTGAAAACAGGAACGAGAAAGAATAGAGTGTGGGGAGGACAGAGAAAAAGAAAGAATGAAGAGTTACTGAATGTACAGTGTGGAAAAGTGAGAAAAACAAACTATGAAGTGAGATAGGTGGAGAGACAGACAGAGCAGAACAATGAAGAAGCCTGATGTGATGACTGAGGACAGAATGACACTCATCTGATCTGTCAGTTCTGCCAGATCAGATTCAAAGTACTGCAAATTTACGAGTTTAAGAGTTTCATTTCAAAACAAGACATCCAGAAACAGATTTAGACATTTGTGACATTAAAATGTTGCAAGAAAGTTCCAGTAAGCTCATGATGTTAGTGCTTTAAAGGATGAGGCTGGAGATATTTTGTATTTTTCTTATTGTCAATCAAATCCCATGAAAAACCAGAATTAACAATGAATGTATCTACTAACAAATATTTTGTGTGTATCAAAGCCTGATATATCTTCTTCCTCTGAGCTCCATTGTTGTCCAAAAACTATTAAAAACACATCAATGAGCCACTCTGTTGCACTGGGTGACATGTTCCTTCATCGCCATGAACACACACACTGTAGTTTATAGTCCCCAATTTCCTCCTGTTTGATGAACAGGAAGAATGTTTGCTAAAAAACTAAAGAGTCTTTTTTAACAAGAGTCTTGCTCTTTTTAGCAGCTAGAGTCATGCTAGCAGCTCAGTGAGGCTGTAAGCTTGCGTACAGCGGTGGTTTGAGCTAAATGCTAATATCAGCATGCTAACATACTCACGATAACCTGCTGATATCTAGCAGGTATAATGTTTACCATGTTCACCACCTTAGTTGAGTGTGTTAGCATGCTAACATTTGCTAATTAGCACTAAGCACAGTGTACAGCTGAAGCTGATGGAAATGTCATTATTTTCAGGGTATTTGGTCATAAACCAAAGTATTGGAAAAATTGAAATTTTGACCTGATTGAAATATTTCAGTCTAGACCAAATTGATGGACGGACAGAACGACTGACATTTCCATCCATAGAGCAATCCATAAATACGTGCAGTAACAATTACCCCTGCACACTCCTGTTTTGACCTCTGGAAGCCCATTTATGGTCAGAATGATGTTATTTCCATGTAGAATATATATTAAATAATAAGAAGAGTATTGACCCCAGGAAGGAATTTGAAGTGTCAAAGCATAAAAAGGAAATAACAAATGCATAGAATACATAGGTAACTTAAAAATAGAAAAAAAAAATAGAATACTTTATACATCATGTGCTACTACTGTGTACAAAATAAAATGTTGAAAAACAGTACTATGAACATTGCACGTAATGAGTAACTGAAAACGTATTGAGACACAAATAATCACAAATAAGTGAGAAAATGAGTAAGTTGCAATACAAAAATGTACCTTAAACAAATAATAACAAATAATACAGTTATTGCACTTGTAGCAGCAAAATCAAAGTGCAAAATATGACAACTTATAGTCCAGAAGAAGATTTGCGAATGAGTCAGCAATGTGTGGATATTTTTTAGCCATTTTACACGTGTTGACCATCCATCCACCCTGACCTCCTCCCTATGGTGTTTGGTGGCACCAATAACATCATCACAACATGTCATGTTCACGTCAAAAGTCATAATTCACAAGGTAAACGTATGTCATTTACACCATCTGAACAAACAACTGACGCTAGTCTTCTTTTGTCTTTTCATGGGATTTGTTGATAGTAAAAAAAATAGAATAACATCAGTGTTATCTGTACTCTAATACCTCACTATAATTCCAATAAAAGACAGTGTTTTGAAATGAAACAGTTTAGCTGTATGTACACAGTTACAGTAACACATACAACTGTATCAGCTGGGATGAACACAGAACACAGCATACACAGAAGACCAGTGTTATCCTGCATGTAGTGCTGCTGAGTGACTGTTGACCCACCTCAGTCATTTGCAGAATCTGAGTATTGCATTGTTTGACCACAATTCACAAAATAAAAATAAAAACCTGTCATGAATACTTTTGTGTTCAAGCAGAGTAAACCCAGTCACTTCAACATCAGCGCAGATGGCAGTGCTGCAGCAGCCTCTGCAGTACCTCTGCAGTACAGATGCAGGATAAATGCATGAAGGGGACTTCTTCTACAACAGCTGTAGTTTGAAGGTGTGAATGAGAAGAATCGTTGTGTTAAATATCAATGCCATTCATTGGACATTGATATGTTATTTGTGCCACAGGAGAGAGCTCTTCATGTCGAACAGTCTGAAGGGAGGGAGCCTCGTGGTGATGCCGCGCTGTCACTCCAAATGATGGAGGGGAGTGAGGGGGAAATGTAATATGTTGTGTGTTTGTGTGTGTTGCTGGGTCTAAGTTTGAGCTTAGCATAAAGGCCTCTTCAGTACTTTTATTTTGAAATACAATTATACGCTATATACTTTTTATGTTGTCTGTATGGTGTGTGTACTTTTGCATCTACTTTTTGCTGCATGTGTGTCCGCATTCTATAGGTGCAGGGGGTTGGACACAATACCAAGAACACCTGTATACACCTGTGTGTATTTTTCTATTGTTATGTGTTCCTATTATTTTGTCCACCCCCCAGTATGTACGTGTGGATTTGGACATGTGCGTGCTTAGAACATATGTGTGTGACTGTAACGTGTGTGTGTTGATGTTTTTGCACACTACACACACTGTCAGCACATATTAATCAGGACCATGCATCGAGCGACAGCCCACTGCTGTCACTCAAGTATCGCCCTCCCCCCGTTCCTCCCCCTCCCCCCCCTCCGCCCTCAATCCTCCTCCTCCTCTCCCCCTCCGCCCTCCTACCTTTCCGAACGTTCCCGTCTGTCGTGCGCTGGAACTCCCCAGCACTCAGCAGGAAGCAAGCCCGGTCATGAGGGTAGCGCTCGCGGCTGGTGGTGGAGCCGAGGCCCCCAGTGGCCGGGCTACGCTCGTCCCCTAGGACCTGGTCGATGGTGGGGCAGTCCTCGTTGGCCAGGGCCGCCGCGTTGGTTGCCGCGTCGCCGTTCTGCTTGGAGTCTGGGAGACATGGGGGGTGGCAGTGGAGGTAAAGAAAAAAGAGTGGTAGAAATGAAAAGACAAAATTAAAAAACACAGGGCGGAGGAGGTGACAGAAGAGGAGGGAAATGGAGAAATGGTGCAGGGAGAGAGGAAGATAAAAGTAAAGAGGAGAGGAAAGGAGAGGAGAGGAAACATAGAGAGGACATAAAGGTGGGAATAGGAGAGGAAAGGAGACAGAAAGGAAAGGCGAGGAGAGGAAAGGTGAGGAGGGAAGAGGAAGAAACAAGAGAGGAGACATGGAGAGGAGATGAGAGGGGGAAAGTTGAGAGAGAGTGAGGAGGAGGGGAGGTGAATGAAGAGAAGATTAACGGTCGGTAGAGAGGAGAAGGAGCAGAAGCCGAAAAACGGGAGATGAAAGAGAAGTGGCAACAAAAAAACAAAACAATTAGAAAGTAAAAAAGAAAATTAAAGTGAGTAAAGGAGAGGATGGAGAAATGATAGAGGAGCGAGGGAGAGAGGAGGGAGGGGGGGTGTAAAGGAACGTTAGTGCCTTGTGATAGCTATCCTGATCACATGACCAACACACTGCAGCAGAGCAGGCTGTAGACACACACACACACTTCATGTAGTCACAGCATTTAACAGCACTGAATGAGAGAGACTACACAAAGGAGTGGGAGAAGGAGAGAGAGAAAATATATACTGTGCTGCACACACACACACACACACACACAAAAGAGGAGATGGCTACAGGGGAAGCAGTGTTTGTAGCTTTCAATACAGCTGTCAAATCTAATCTGATATGATTTACTGCTCAACAGTTACAGATACAGGCCAGAGGGGTGAACACACGCACACATTGAGATAGAGAGAGCGAGGACACAAATGGCTATACACAATAAATTGGTAACAAGACTAAGGCACCAGGTTATGCTGGGAAAGAACTAGTTCGTACAACATGTTGTCCGACCACGTCAGAAATCCAAAGTGTTTTGCAGTCGTTCTGAACTGCCACACTGGAAGGCAGAGTGAAAAGCCGGGCGTCATAGAGATGAGATATTGTTGAAATATGGGCTTAATGGAGCACATTTTCAGAAGATATTCATAGTGCTGCACTGGGCTGTTCACATGAAAAGTTTGAACTCCCTGGCTCTGCATACTGGGAAAACGTAGGTTAATATATTTGTTTTTAATGTGTTTCTTTTGAAAAACATTCAGCCATTCATGCTGTGGTTCATCCAGTCTGTTGCTGACCTTACTTCCCATCCTGATGTACTGCCTCGACACTTCATGGGCTCAACTGCATTTTGCAGACGAGCAATGTTTTCTAAAGATGCGCAGAACCAGAAGGAAGGAACGAACAATGTGTGTGCAAATGCTTAGTTAAAAGCAAGGTTGGATACCCAACCCGAGCCCCATGGGACCCGCCGGGTTTGGACAAAAATTGAGAAATCATGTTCGGGTTCGGGTCGGGTTTGGTCTTGTCATACTTGACATGGTGCTGGTTCAGTGCTGGGGTTTGTTATTGACGTGACAACGCATGAACGCAACACACAGGCGGTAAATATTCATGTAGCCTAGCTAATGATGGAGGACGTCAAACAAAATTTGTCATCGGGGAAGTTTAGAAAAACTACCAGGGAAATCGACTGTATTCGACGGGTTTATACATAAAAACAGAATGCCTGTCGGGTTCGGGTCTGCCTTGGTTAGTAGTCTCTCATACACGGGTCGGGTTCGGACAGAAATATGTGGCCCGAGCCACACTCTATCCAACACACACACACATGCAGGATGATTACATGTCAGTTTGCTGTCAGACACTGTGGTGGCAAGCCAATCTCAAGACTATTCATAGTTATAAACATTAAACACATGTCGTGTATCAGTGCAGATGATGGACATAGCCATTAAAACAGCAGTGATGAGACGAGACGGTCTGGATCAATGTTCCGACAGGCAGAAAATACTGTATATCTATATAGACCCAATCCAGGATTATCTGAACATGGCAGCCTTGGTGGTACAGCATCTGGCTGCGAGAGGAAAGAGATGGATTTGTGGAGAGAAAGTATTAAGCTTTTTTTCAGCTTTCTCGTCCCATCGTAAATTAAAATCTATTTTAGTGTACTCCACTCTAGGAAAAACGGGGACATCAGCAAGTTATTTACAGCTTCAAAACCTGTTAGATACACACTTCTCACATCAGCTCAGTGCTTGAAATCTGACCTCTGGTCATCAGTTTGATGAGAAAGTGAGAAACTTGGACAGTTTTATATAATCATTTTTGTTAAGGACACTCCAGTGATTAACTTTACAATTTGGAATTCTATAAGTAGGAGAGTAAAGAAGAGATGACACATGTCTGATACAAAAACAAATCCTTTCTCAACCATGCCGAACTATGTCCAAAACAACATCCAAGCCCATACACACAAATACAGTTAATGTCCCATGACCTCTACTGCTCTACCAAACCATGTTCAAACACACATCCAAGTCAAGTCCTTTTTAGTGACTTTCACAATTAAATTCAAGGACCTTAAATTTCGTTGTTTTGGGGTAAGATGTGATATTGGTTCAAATAAGATACACGATTCAGAGGCCTTTGTTTTATTGACACACTTTCAAATTAGCATTTAAACAATTTACCCACTAGTTAATTGAAAGGAGGACTATCTTGGTAAAGATAAAAATATTGCAAAAATATCAAGCGTCTCAAATGTTTAGGATTTGCTGCTTTTCTGTGTTTTATATCCTTGTTAACTGAATACATTTGGGTTTTGAGCTGTTGGCAAGGAAAAACAAGCTATTTGAACCTCGCACTCTGATGATGGGCATTTTTCACTATTTTATGACATTTACAGTCTAAATGAGTATTCAGATAATCTAAAAAAATAATCAACAGATTAACAAATGATCAGCAATCTCCATCACAAGGTTTGATCCTGGAATAAAGAGACACCTGAGGATAGTTGTACTAGAGGTGAAAGATTTGCACATATTTGCTTTGCCCCCCATGAGCAGATCTGTTGTTTGCAGACATTCAGTTGAAATGAAATGATTTCACTCCCAAAGTGTTGCTGTTTAAAATGCTTGTGTCACAGGGCCTCTACATTTAGATGCCAAACTTGAATTTAAAAAATAATACTTTCAAGGCCGCTTTTCATTTTGAAAAACTTTCAAAAACTTTTTTCCCCTCACATCCACACACTTTATGGACTGTCAAGGCCCATTGGAAATCTAACATACATGCATGATCTCAGTTATGTTCAATCACTCACCTGCCCTGTTGATCTCGATGATCTCCTCCTGTGCCAATGGGCAGTCTCCAGTACCCATCATGCTGCCAGATCCCACCATGCCCGGCCCGAGCACATTGCCCATCAGCCTGTGCGGTGAGGCAGTTGCCATGGCCAGGGCGTCTGGCTTGCAGTAGTTGGGGCTGCCTGGCTGTGGCGCTCGGGGGATGTGCTTGTTCCTCTTCTTGGGGAGCTTCTGCTTGGCCATGGCGAGGGAGTAGTACATGCCGAAGTTGTTGACGATGACGGGCACAGGCATGGCGATGGTCAGCACACCGGCCAAGGCGCAGAGGGCACCCACCAGCATTCCCGACCATGTCTCAGGGTACATATCCCCGTAGCCCAGCGTGGTCATGGTCACCACAGCCCACCAGAAGCCGATGGGGATGTTCTTGAAGTTGGTGTGGGCTGCAGCCGTCGGATCGTCTGGGTCGGCACCGATGCGTTCGGCGTAGTAGATCATGGTAGCAAAGATGAGGACGCCCAGCGCCAGGAAGATGATGAGCAACAGGAACTCGTTGGTGCTCGCCCGCAGAGTGTGGCCCAGGACCCGTAAACCGACAAAGTGGCGGGTCAACTTGAATATACGCAAGATACGGACAAAGCGTACCACACGCAGGAAGCTCAGCACGTCTTTGGCTGTTTTGGAGGAGAGGCCGCTCAGCGCCACCTCCAGGTAAAAGGGCACGATGGCCACAAAGTCTATGATGTTCAGGGCGCTGCGGAAGAACTCTGCCTTGTCAGGGCAGAAGATGACGCGCAGCATCACCTCAATGGTGAACCAGATGACGCATACACCCTCCACATATGTCAGCCAGCCATCTGTGACTACCTCATACACTATCTGCAGGGTAGAAGAAAAAAAATAAAACGTTAGTTGATTTTATCAAGCAATTCATTCATTACAAGGTATCTGCCCAAGCCACAATACCATGTTCCCAAGGGCATATTGTTCCACTATCTAATGTCATATGCATTTGTGCTTTATAGTCCCACTCTTTACTCACTTCCTGTCAAAAGTTTCTTTAGCCCCTTTAACTATACATCTCTGTCCAATAAAAATACATGACACATATGAGGGCGATCCTAACTAACTTCTAGCAAAGACTTTCCATCACAGATAACCTTCAACACCACCTCTGAATATTTTAAATCTGTCTCTCACAAATTTCCCAACTTTATAATAGAGCAATAATGTCACTTTAACAGTTGCTTTACCAGCTATAATACTAAAAAAAACAATTCACTAAAACTTCACTGTACCTCTTCATGCGTTATGTTGCCAACTGTGACATTCTCCGTTTTGTTGTAGATGGTGTTGAAGGCTTCGTGGGTCTCCAGGCAGAAGGTGGAGATGGAGAGGAGGATGAAGAAGAGCGAGCCAAACGCCACATACTGCAGAGAGAGAATCAGAGAGAGGGGAGAGAGAAGTGTTACAGTCCGCACGTCAAGCAGGCATCATCTCCTTTTACTCAAGCAACACTACAGGAAACTGTCAAACCTGCACACCAACATTTGGCCTTTGTCATTAGTATTTTGGTGATTGCTGGTGGAGGAGGAGGGATTTGGGCCATTGCAGTATGAGGAAAACAGTGGTTATGCCAACAGACTGCAGATAGGGGGCACCAATAATACAGGAATGCTGTTAATTCAGTGCAAATGTTCTGACTGCTGCAATCCCATTGATAACAGCACTGTCGGAGAGATAGAGGGAGAGAGGGAAGGATGATGGATGGAGAGCGTAAAAGTAATGAGGTACATGGAGTGTCTGTGTGTGTGTGTGTGTGTGTTTGAAAGTGAAAAAATAGATACACACCATATGTAAAGAGAAAATACGCGGGTACATGAACAATGGAGGAATAGGGAGATGTATGCATTACTGTGAGAACCCTTATGAAAGCACACGTCAACTTAAATAAATGTCTATTAATGTGTGTGTACGTAGGTTGAGCAGTCTTTTTCCTATAAGCATAGGATCAATGATCATCTATTTGTCTTAGGCCACCTATCAGACAACCGATACACACACACACACACTCCATATACCTTGCAACTGGCAAATCATTCATATATTTTATGTAACGTATTATCAGTTATTTTGTGTACAGTGCTCGTGTGTGTAATGAGATTTCTTTTTCTCTGCAGCATCCCCCTGCCCCCTACTATTCCTTGCCCTCCCATCTCTCTCTCTCTCTCACTGTCTCCTCCCACCCCCTTCCTATGCCTCTCTCTCCCTGTGCTCTATGCAGTGAGCTGCCTGGATGTGTTGGGGTCCTCCCAGTGTGTGCAGAGTAGTAATCGTCTTCCTAAATGCTGGAATAAATGTCAGTGTTCATTCACAAATACGCAAATGTCAGGGAACTCCTAACATCACTTAGGCTCTTTTTCTAAACCCCTTTTCTTTCTTTTAACCCTGATGTCCGTTCTCAGCAATGTCCTGCCTCACAATCATGCAGATACTAGGTTGCCCAGATGCTGATCACACACATTTTTCACTGTAAGTACATTTGCATATATTCTGCCCAACTGAAACTTTGGAGGAAAGGTTGATCACATGCCACATGCCAAGAAGCAGCCGATCTAAGTTTGTTATACCATGGTGGGAAAAAGCAGAGTTACATATTTATGAAAAAAAATTAACATATTATATGACCTTAAAGTTAAACTAAAAAGGTTAAACCTTAAAGTTAACTATAAAGTTGATATGGCTAACAAGTTAGCAACAGTCACATTTACACATCCAGCAGCAGACATAGGGCAACATTAGCATTCACCTGGAGTGGTGTTTGTGTCACCTGATGAATGCAAGTCAAATATTCACTCTCCTTTTAGCTCTAGTTTGGTCTCCTTCAACTCTTGAGAAAAATGTCTGCCTCTTTATCTGCTAAATGCTCCACTATGTTCACCAGCTAGTCTCTAATTGTGTCCTGTGTCTGTGTGCTGTTTGGTGCTGGGCAGGGATAACCTGCTCAGGATGTAACTCCTGTGGGTTAACTCCGTCATTGGGGTATTCCTTCATGAGGTACGGCATCAGGGGATAAGCTGGATCACCCAGAAGAAACACAGGGACAGCATCTTCACCCTCCACCAGTTCTTTAGGGCAGGAGGTAATGGTCCCATCTTATAGGTCACCACGCAATTTCGAGTTGGCAAATATGCACGCGCCATGCACACTACCCGGCCATTTGACAACAACGTCCATGAAACAGTACTTGTAGTCACACAACGCTTGTACATCTAGCTAGGGGTTGCTTTACTTCGATGTGTGTGCAGTCACTTGCTCCCAAGCATTGTGGCATACCGTGTGTTTGGTGGAAGAAGACAAGATCCTTCACTTTGGGCCCTGTACTCTGTGTTTTGATGTAGTCTGGACCCAGGACATTTCTGTGATGATGGACTTCAAGAGGTTGACATCAAAATCCAGCTTGTACTGCCAGATATAACACCTGAGATGGGGTATGATGATGGTGGAGGAGTTATGAAAGACTGTGTCTCAGAATTCTGGAATGAATTCTACGAACAATGCATAACAGGAAATGCTAAGGCATGATTTTGTCCCAGCAGAGAGTTTAGGCCGAATACTTGCTTTTGGATGGGCTAAGGAGAAATATCTTCCTGTGAAGATTGCGCCTGTCATATTAGAGCAAGCTGCCTTGGGATATGTGAAGAGCTATGTAGTGGAGATTTTCCTCATACATACATGCCTGAATCTGAGCGTACAGTGTTTGAATCATGGCGATCAGATTTTAACAGCGTCGACCAAGAATAATTAATTGAGATCCTAGATAACCACAGCTGCAGAAGGATACCAACACCCAGCAATGTCAGTGAAATCCTCCAGGAGCTTCCCCACAAAAGGCTTGTCCAAGAGCCTGCCTACGTAATCAAAAAATGGGCAAAAATCCTCAGCACCACCGGGCACCGCCTTCATGACCTCACAACAGTTTACAAATCCCTGCAACCAACTATGAGAAAGGGTGGTCACACTTCAAACAGCAACTGTCTGTTAAGTCAATGATGAAGGTCAACTTGCTGCTTTGTGTCTGTGTGTGTGTGTGTGTGTGCTAACATTTGGTACATTTGTGCTTGTGTCTTACATGTATATATGCACAAGTATGTGTGAATGCCTGTAATAAACCGCTGTATGTGTTTGCTCAAGTATATGCATGTGTAAGTATGCGCTCAAGTATGTGTGTACATGTTTGTATGTGTGTGTGTGTGTGTGTGTGTGTGTGTGTGTGTGTGTGTGTGTGTGTGTGTCAGGTCGGTGATGAAGACAGACAGACGAAGTCTTCCTCTAATCCTCAGGGAGCACATCAAGTCCCACAGCTTATTATCATGGTCTAATTTAACACTGCTATCTAGAGCTGCCCTGGATACACACACACACACACACACACACACACACACACACACGTTCATTTTTGGGGTGTTGGAGAGTTATTAAAAGCAGATACAAAAGGATACACAGCATAAACATCATCTCATTTAATTTCACAACTTGCCTTGGCGAACTCCTTCTTTAACTTGATTTGGCATGCCATATGAACAGGAGTTATGGATATATAATGGTAAATGTAATTTTATAGAGCAGTATAAATATATATTGAATGCCTGTTTTTTGGCAATTAAACACCGGCCAAATGAAGGTACTTAATCACACTGAAAAATCGTTTACTTTATCCCCATCAAGGCTGCTTAGTAAATACTTTAATCCTTTGACACAAAATAGTGATTGAAATGACTGTTTCAATTTACAAGGTTAAACCAAAAACTAATTAAGAGTGCAACTATAGAAGCAGAACGTCAGAAGCAAGCATCTATACAACAGCTGTAACCATTGCAATGTGAACAAATTCAGTAACACTGCTATTCAGCCTCTAACCAGTTACTTAAGTTCCAGATTAAAAGGGACGGTTAAGATTAGGGAACAATCGTGGTAATGCTTTAAAAAAACAACATTGACTCATGGTTGGAAACTTGGCCACTAGAGGGCTTTGTCACTTGAAGGTCATGACATGGCTAGAAGAAAAGCCAATATCAGAACTGTCAGCCTCAAGGTGGAGCTAGCAAGCCAGGCAGCTGCTTGGGGCCTCAGGCCTTTAGGGGGCCCCCCGAGGGCTGACAAACTTTACACCACAGCAATGTCTCAAAATGTGTCAACCGTAGTGACCGCAACCCCCTCCCCCTTAAACAACCAATGGATGATTTGCAATGACATTTCAGCAGGAAACTTCCCTGTGTCATTCCCGTCAAACTTGCATGTTTTTAATGTATTTATATTTTGAAAAGTCTACTAATGTGAAAATTTGAAAAAAAAAAATGTTTACATTTCGTACATTTTTCGTTGGTGTCAGATCATTTATAACATAATGGTAATAAACTCTAGGTGGAGGGGCCCCCTGGGAATTTTTGCCTAGGGCCCCAAAAGACTCTAGAATCGCCACTGTCTGGGGAACAAGGATATCTGTAAAAAAAAAAAAAAAAAAAAAAAAAAAAAATGATGGCAATCCATCTGATCTATTGTTGTTGAGATCTTTCAGTCTGGAACAAAGTGGTGAACTGACCGTCCAACTAACCAACCAACATTAACATATCTAAGGTCATGTGAGGCAAAAAAAAAACAACTTTCAAATTAAGTAAAGTGTTTGATTAAAATTAAATGAAATGTGAGATTAAATGAGAATTCTAGTATTCAGAGAGACATAATACCCTAGATCCCTACACTGGACAATCAGAATTTAATATTGAGCACAAATGTGTAATAAAAAGTCCCTACACATTTATATTGTTAGACTTCCATTTACTCGCCATTGCTAGAGATCTTAAGACATTTTGAGACACCCATCTTCTGCAATTGTTTATTTTGTCTTTATACATAGCATATAAAACTATACAGGTGTTTTCACTGGCATACAGTACAGTAGCTTTCTATTTCTGTTGTCAGATGCCAGTCTGCATATGGAATCTTCCAGTGGGAAACACCTTCTACCAGCCAAATGCTGCCGAAAAGTGTCTGGCTGGTGAGTCTGTCTGCTCTGCCAGACACTTTGGCAGGTAACCAGCCATCATTTGGCATCATAGTTGGCTGGTAAAATAATGTGATTGTCTGACTGGTTGATATGAGGGCTTTAGCTACCACTGTGGCAAGCTGAGGGTTAAAAAAAAAAGTTTTGACTTAGTTGCCTTACAAACTCTTGATGAACACTGACACACACATGGATTTTCCAGTGATGATGATGCACCAATAATACTTTTAAAATTTTTTTTATTACAACCAGAGTGAAATAAACACGTGTATCTCAGTCAGGGGCCTGTATCACAAAGCCAGATTAGTGACCTAGCCAGGTATCTATTAGGTTGACTCAGGTTTTCCAGTATCATGAAGCCGGTTCATTTTTAACTGACGTGAATCACCATGCTAACCTGTGCTACACAGCCTGACCAATCAGCTCACTGGAACACTCAAGATTTTTATAGATCCGGAGAATCATTTTGCTGTCTATGATTATTATGTGAGAGATAGAGAAATGTTTTTTTATTTGTCCACTCAAGTTATAAACCTCAACATTTTCATGAAACCAAACTCCATTTTTGTTACTACTTATGGTCAGCATTTTGTCAACAAAAGCCATTCAGTGTGTAAACAGATACACCAGCTGCTCCGCTGTTGTATTTCTGACAAAGTAACTGCTCACATGAGCTGTGTCTCAATTCAGAAGGATTCGTAGACTGCGAAGGCCGAACCGAGCATTGTTAACTGAGGCGGTCTGGTCTACAGTACGGAGGATTTCCTATTTGCATCACCAGCATCACGAAGTGCTGCTCCTGTCACCTAGCAACCTTGACAGCTGCAGTTGAGGTTTAAGGTTTTTAAGGCCCCTTGGTTTTTTTAACATTTGTATCGTTAGCTATTGAGTTGAAACCCAATACTTAGATTTAAAAGTGTAATCCTGCTCGGCCGCTGTTGACGGTACAGTTGGGGATGCCATATTCTCTAGGACACAATGAATCTTGGGATAGGTTGGGCCGCAGAGGATCCAGTCGTTGGATCCTTCAAATTCGGGAAAGGAAGGCTGCATTTGAAGGAGCCTTCAAGATGGGACGGCCTTGTTGCGCCACAGTGACACATTTGGTCTTCAAATGCAGCCCTCGAGGGATGCAGCCCCTATAATTGAGACACAGCTAGATTGTTTGCTGTAGTATTAAACCACACTTGCTGTTACCATGGTAGCCACAGGTTACATCTATTAGTTATTCATAATGTTGAAGATTAAGCTTGATTTTATAATGTATATATACATTTTATAGGTTACATATTAACTTAATACATTTGAATATAGAATACATTCCCATCTATTTTATAATTGATATTCAAGTGACGTGCTGTATATAACTGTAAGTATCTAAAACGTCTTCTAGATGGGCTGTATACTTCTTTTAGACTCTTTTCCTGATATCTTCCCAGCCATCATCAGTAAAAAAGGCCCCAATGAACAAAACACTCACATCCACATCTATTTCTTATTTAACCTACAAGACACAAGCAACACTAGAGTCCATCCTGCTCTTTCTCTTCTTCCCTCTCCCTACTTTCCTTCATTCCTCCCTGCTTCGTCTTCTCCATCACATTCTCTCACTCCTGTCATACAGAATGACCTAAATCTCTTTCCTTACCTTTTCCCCTGGACAATCTCTTCTCTTTCTTTAGCTTTCTCTCTTTATCTTCTTCGTCACGGACTACCTTTTCTCCCTTCTGTCTCTGCAATTTTCACCTCTATTTCTGTCGCTCTTTTTATACCTTTCTCCTTCATTTGTGGTCTTCCCTTTCTCTCATATCTTCGTATAGTTAGATCTCTCCTTATTCAATCCTTTTTTTTGTCCCCTTCAATTCTTTCTGTCTTTTCTTTCTTTATGTATGTAACATTAAAGGGGTCGCTAGTAGTGACAAACCTAGACAATTATTACCCAACTCTGTAGTTCCCCCTCTGGTATCTTTTTAGCCACCTTTAGCTTTTTGTTTGGTTGTGCATCTCACAACCATTTCCAGCTTCACAAGGCAGCTATTTTCAGCAAAAAAGCTGTCTAGCACCAAACACCAGACAGACAAATTTAGCAATTAGCTGGTGAACACAGTGGACCATTTAGCAGCTAAAGAGGCAGATATTTTTGTGAGGAGTTGGTGGATGCCAAAACTAAGAGTTAAAGGACAGTGAATATTGAACAGAAACACTACTCACAATGAATGCTAATGTTGCAGGCAATTGGTTGCTACTGTAACACACTTGTCAAAACAAGTTTATCAGGTAACAAATATGTCTGAGGTATGTGATTTTTGCTTGTTGTGGAGTTCTTCTGCCTCAAAGTGGCCAGAAAATAGTTACTGCAGCTTCAATAGGCCTATATATTAACAGTCAAGAAAATACTTACCCAGTACAAAACAGTAGTCAGACAAAGTTAGAGACTAGCTGGTGAAAAAGGTTGAGCAGTTAGCAACCAAATATCCAGATCTTTTTTCTTTCAGGAGTTGGTAGAGACTAGCCTGACATTGTCATTTTCGATTTCCAATGGCCGTTATCAACAGGCGCATGCCAAAACGTCTCTAGAGTGGATAGACCTACAACCAAACAACAAAACATGTGACGTAGCGTTGAGCAAATCGGAAGTACGGCAAACACATCTTTCAACAAAAGCTTTAAGTGCAGTTGTTTGTTCTTCTTTTAGAGAAAATATACCGTCCAGTTTGTTTAATACTGACACGATATATTAGGAAACACTCCATAAATTTTCATTGTTATGCAGATATATTTATCAATCAAGCCGGATGAAACCAATCAATTAGTTAAACTTCAAGCATGCCTCAAGGACATAAAAACCTGGATGACCAGCAACTTTCTGATGTTAAACTCAGACAAAACTGAAGTTATTGTACTTGGTCCTGAACAGCTCCGAAACACATTATCTAAAGACATAGTTACTCTAGACGGCATTGCCCTGGCCTCCAACACCACTGTAAGGAATCTCGGAGTAATCTTTGATCAGGATTTGTCCTTCAACTCCCACATAAAACAAACTTCAAGGACTGCCTTTTTTCACCTAC
>LKNJ01003598.1:42581-62002 GCA_002120245.1 Maccullochella peelii
CCTTAAGATGCTCCAGTTGATCCAGAATGCTGCGGCACGTTTACCGACAAGAACCAGGAAAAGAGATCATATTTCGCCCATATTAGCTTCTCTGCACTGGCTCCCCGTAAACTCTACAATAGAATTTAAAATCCTTCTCCTCACCTACAAAGCCCTTAATGGTCAGGCACCATCATATTTCAAAGAGCTCATAGTACCCTATTACCCCACTAGAGCACTGCACTCCCAGAATGCAGGGTTCCTTGTGGTTCCTAGAGTCTCTAAAAGTAGAATGGGAGCCAGAGCCTTCAGCTATCAAGCTCCTCTTCTGTGGAACAAGCTTCCCATTTGTGTACGGGAGGCAGGCACCCTCCTCACAGTTAAGAGCAGGCTTAAGACTATCCTCTTTGATAAAGCTTATAGTAGGATCACCCCTTAGTTATGCTGCTATGGGCCTAGACTGCCGGGAGACTTCCTACAATGCACTGAGCTCTTCTTCCTCTCCATCTGCACACACTCGTATCACATTAATGCTTGTTACTAACTCAACTGCCTCCCTTTCCCTCCTCTTTCTCTCTCTGTTTTTTCTGAGCGTTTCTGCCTCCAGAGCTGCGGAGTCTGGATCTGTGGTTGCTGAGCTGTGGAGTCGTGATCTGTGGTTGCGAAGCTGCGGAATCGGAGTTGTGATCTGTTGTTGCTGAGCTGCGGGGTCGTGATCTGTGGTTGCTGAGCTGCGGGCTCGTGATCTGTGGTTGCAGAGCTGTGGGGTCGTGATCTGTGGTTTCTGAGCTGCGGAGTCGTGATCTGTGGTTGCGGAGCTGCGTAGTCTGGATCTGTGGTTGCGGGCCACCTGCTGCCCCTGTGTTGCTGCTCGGCAGCCGCTGCTGCTACTGTTGCTTTTCAGAATCAGAATCAGAATCAGAATCGGGTTTATTGCCAAGAAGGTTTTCACATACAAGGAATTTGCTTTGGTGAATTGGTGCATAATAAGAAAAAGCAAGTATACAAATGTTAAATAGAGAATTTCACTTTGAACAATGTAAAGAAATATAAATAAGTGAAATAAGATAAAATTGGAAACAAAACACACTATACAATAATATGGATATGGAGAGCTATACAAGTTAGTGCAGGATGTGCAAAATATTTGCTGAGGATGTGCAAAAGTTCACAGTATGCAGTGTTCCTCAGGGCTTACGTTAATATAACGTGTAATGCCCTTTGGGGGTTGTCAGGGTATTAGTGTCCGAGTCACAGGGGGGTCCCGGGCCGTGTTGATGAGGCCAGCTGCAGACGGGAAGAAACTGTTCTTGTGGCGTGAGGTTTTGGTCCTGATGGACCGCAGCCTCCTGCCGGAAGGGAGTGTTTCAAAGAGTTTGTGACCGGGGTGGGAGGGGTCAGCCACAATCTTTCCTGCACGCCTCAGGGTCCTGGCGGCATACAGGTCCTCGAGGGAAGGTAGATTGCAGCCAATCACCTTCTCAGCAGAGCGGATGATACGCTGCAGTCTGCCCTTGTCCTTGGCAGTGGCAGCAGCGTACCAGATGGTGATGGAGGANACTACTGCTACTTTACATCTGTATGTAGAACTGAACTGTGCTGTGCTACTGTATGTTCACTTTCGTCATGCTCTCTCTCTCTCTATCTCTCCCTCGCTCTCTCCCTCTCCTCTCTCAACCCAACCAGTCGAGGCAGATGACCACACACCCAGATCCTGGTTCTGCTCAAGGTTTCTGCCTGTTAAAAGGGAATTTTTCCTTGCTGCNGAGCTGCGGAGTCGTGATCTGTGGTTGCGGAGCTGTGGGGTCGTGAACTGTGGTTGTGGAACTGCGGATTCTGGATCTGTGGTTGCGGAGCCTGGATCTGTGGTACGGGACACCTGCTGCCCACCTGTTGCTGCTCGGCAGCCGCTGCTGCTATTGTTGTTTTTGGACTTATTATTAGTATTACTACTACCATATTGCTATTAGTATTATTTGTATTAACATTAATACCATTCCCACTACTGCTACTTTACATCTGTATGTAGAACTGAACTGTGCTGTGCTACTGCATGTTCGCTTTCTTCATGCTCTCTCTCTCAACCCAACCTGTCGAGGCAGATGACCGCCCACCCAGAGCCTGGTTCTGCTCGAGGTTTCTGCCTGTTAAAAGGGAGTTTTTCCTTGCCGCTGTCACTTGTGCTTGCTCTTGGTGGGAATTGTTGGGTCTCTGTAAACATAATTAGTCGGTCTAGACCTGCTCTTTATGAAAAAGTGCCCTGAGATAACATTGTTATGATATGGCGCTATATAAATAAAGCTGAATTGAATTGAATTGAATATTCATAAGTGGTGTTGTTTGGGTTGTTGACATAGTAAGGGCTGTGGTGGGATGGTAAGCTTGGGTGGGGAGGTGAAAAACCTAGTTGCTATCCCAATTTAAAATTGTGGCCAACAGCTGTGCTTTCAGCTGGCCCCTGTTGGCTCTGACTTGTTTGAATTTAGACAGAAAACTTAGCAAAAACATTTCATCCGGGTCATTGGGTTGAATAGGTATCTTGAGAATTTCATAGGGGTCTTCAGTAGAGAGGTTCTGTGGTGGATTTGCTTACTTCCTTCTTTTGGAAGGAGTGGGCCCTCTCTCTCTCATCTCTCTCTCATCTCTCTCTTCTTCCACCGCTGCATACACTGCAAATCATCCTACCATCTTTCCCTGAGATGTGGCAGCAGAAAGCACATGGATTTCTGGTGTCTCCATTCCTTCCTACTACCCCCCTCTGACCCACTGGATGGCACAATTTTCCGGATTGTGTTGAAAGTGTCACGCAGAGATTTCCACTTGTGTCTGCACTGCTTAGGGTCTGTTAAGAAAAGAAAAGATTATTATTTAACAGCAAAGACTAAACCTGTGTATCTCTTTTGCAGATACATGGCATCAAGGGATTCCATGGATTCAATGGCCTACGATTACCGAATGGGGGTGCAAACAGTATCAGACTGTATCCTGGACACCACCAGGGCCACTGAAAAGCACATGATGCATGCACTTCCTCCCTCAACCAACCGAAGAAACCTGGGCTATGGTAGCCAGGGGCTTCTGGGAGAAGTGGCAATTTCCCAGTTGAATTGGAACGCTTGATGGGATGCATATAGTGATCACAGCCCCACCTAGGAGTGGAAGCCTCTTTTTCAATTATAAAGGGACTTTCTCAATTGTACTGCTGGCCCTTGTGGACGCAAACTACAGCTTCCTGGTAAAGCAAATAGGGGATTTTGGCAGAACCAGTGATGGTGGCGTGTTCAGAAACTCTGCTCTGCTGATGATGGAAGTAGCTAATGTGTGAGCCATCGCTTCCTTCTTATCTCTGTTGAGAGTTGCACATGCGCAGTACCGATCAGGCAGGATGCACGGATCGAGCAGTAACAAATACAAACATGGAAGACATCTGCTTCTTTCTCATCATCTTCATCCCCGTTATCATCTGCTCAGGAATTTGCTGCCTTCCACCGCACATTTATACACACACACACTTAATGAAACCGTAAATGATGACTTCAATGGCCTCCATGTTTACTTCCATATGACAGCGTGTGGTGTGTGATGTCTTTGTTATTGATCTTTTGCGCATGCGGGTCAGTTCACACTGGAATCTGATATTGGCCACATTCAAAAAATAATGTGAATAATGATTTGAGCAATAAATCCGAATTGAGCACTAAGGCTTGTGGTGTGAACATAGCCATAAACACTAACCTCAGACTTTTATTGTCAAGCAGCCATAGGAAATGCAATCTGTTTGTCACTGACATGACAGTAAGAGAGCGTGCAGTGCACAGATAGACTTCTATCAATTAGATGGATTTCGGAACAGTAACGATTAAGTACATGTATGCAACCTTTTCTGTGAATCCTTTGTGTGTTTGTAGGTCATTTGAATCCTTTGTGGGAAATGCAGAATCACCCACTAATGATGAAAACTACTACATAGAAATATAATTACAGAATGCAAACACATTTGATGGCTATCGCCAAAAAATGCAGAAAAAAATGACGACCATAAATTCTATCAAAAATGGGCTTTGATATAGTGAAAATCTTAAGGATTAAAGCTTTAATGAAATGTCTATTTTCCCTTTCCATAGTCCAGTATATCTTTGCTATAATCCATCAATTAATTAATGTCAATATATCTTATAGAAGCACCTTAATTTAGTTTATCTCTTTCTCCAACATTTCAATACTTTGTAAGCATTAATAGAGAAACCAAGAGTGAGCTTCCATGTGTGTTGATGAACTTCATGCTCAGTTTTGTCCATCCGCCAGCCATATATCTGTCAGAAAACAGTTTCTTCCTTTGTTTGTTTGTTTCTTTTTTTTGCAGATATGTGGTTATGGACCCACAGCCTGCAGTGTCTGGAGTCTTAGGGATTACCTCTCTCTCCTTCATTCTTTTTCTCCAGTGTAAATGTCTTTCTGCTCTTTACCCTGGCTAAGCTGCAGGGAGCCGCAAAATAGCTTTGGCTGATGATTTTTGGCCACGTTTGATGTTTGTGAGTGTTTGTGCGTGCGTGCCTGTCTGTAGCCTGCAGTGAGAGAGAAAACAAGTAGAAGCAGAAGGAATTGGAAAGGAGGGTAATGTGGAGACTGTCCTGAACTCACCTGGGCCTAGGCATTAAAAGCTGGCCCATGTACTTAGTCCTGTCTTTCTTCTTCCTACAGCAAACATCCACCCTCTCCAACACCTTCACAGCACACATGCCATTCATACCTGCATTTGTAACCAGCAGCTTAAATTATCCACATCCACTTCAGTGCCCCATGTGCTGGATAAAACCAACCGTGGAAATAAATACCTCCCAGGGAAGCTCTGATCTTCCTCTTCCGTTGCTACTTTTTTATTTATTCAAGTCGCTAAATTTAAATACCATTTCAGGCTGACATTCCTGTGTGCTGCACTACTCTGTGTTTAATGGGCTCTCAGTTAATGCTTGCAGGTAAGGTAGCTGGGCTTGGGAAAGCATTTGTCACATTTACTGCTTGGTTTAATTACTGATAACATGAATATTATGCCCTAAACATAGATCGCTGTGCTTGGAGATTGTCAGATTGGAGCGGAGATGCTACCTGCATAAACTATGAGGGTGTTCCAGGCAGCCAAGGTACCCTCTCCTGGTTTTCTGGTTTTGCTAAATGTTTTCATATTTATAGCAATGTTTGTAGCCAGTGTAACAAGTGGAGTTGTATTTCCTTTTAGCACAGAGATTTCCACTGTTGCTTTGCTTATGTTAGCTTTGTTTGTCATAGTACTGCAGGGTTTTTAGTTATCACTGCTTTTATCCCTTTATTGTTTAGTATCATACATTTTAATTCTTATAGATATTTAATTGGATTTTAGGCTAAACTGTTTGTACTTGACTGTTTTTGTCCTGAAAATTGTATCTATAGTGTTTTAATATTTTATTTATTTATAGTTTCTGTTTATTTTTGGTTACTGACATTGTTCCTTTTGCATGCATTTGCCTTTTTGCTGAACTTATATATTTTATATTGCAGTGCTTGTAGTGTGGCGTTTATATAGGCCATTGGCTGAACCCCCCTGTAGCCAACTATAGTCCCGCCAGTCCAAATAAATGCTGTCTAATGCAGCCCTTCGTGAACAGGAATACTCCTGTTCCTTACTAAAAAGTCAGGTCTTTGAAGGTTCTTTGCTACTGCCACAATCAGGACAACTGAAACTACCACTACCAATGAACTATAGACCTATTTCTAAGCTAACTTTTACATGAAAGATTTTAGAAAAATTGGTTTGCAAGCAACTTGTGGAACTGGTTGAAGAAAATGACATATTTGATAAATACCAATCAGGTTTTTGTCAGAAACACAGCACCGAGACAGCTCTGCTAAGAGTCACGAATGATATTCTCATACAGCTAGACCACGGTGAAATTGCCATTTTAGTTCTTTTAGATTTGTCTGCGGCCTTTGATACTATTGATCAAGCTATTCTGATTGATCGGCTAGAAAAATGGGTTGGGATATCTGGTGTAACACTAAACTGGTTTTCCTTTTATTTATCCAACTGGAAGTTTTTTATATTCACTGATGGCAAGGTATTCACCCATGTTTCTTTGATGTGTGGGGTGGACACATGTGTGTGTGGACTCCTAACAAAAAAATTTACATACAGTGCATTAAAGAAAACAATATTTTTTTAAAAAGGGAGACTCACTTTTTTTTCTTCTTTTTTTTGTCTGCAGTATACATCTACTGGCCATCTGAGGAACTGTAGCTTGGGTCAGTCGTGGTTAAATGAGTCACAGTTGCTACTGAGACATTTTTTAATTGAGAAAACAAAAAAATTGGAAACAATGCCCTCCTCTTTGTTTGTGCTTCCTGTCCCTGACAGAGCTAATGTGGAGATGCACTCATCCAGTGATGGACCACTGACTGTTCAGCTCTGACATAGCTGCAGTCCATAGCCATGTCTGACATGTCAGGGTATACAGTATATGACCATATCTGTATGACTGACAGCATTCTAACAATGCTATGTAACTTCCTGCAGAGAACTATGACCTTTGACTCTGTGTTCAAGGACAGAGATAAAGAGAAACTGTGAAAGAGAGATAAGGATGCTGCCCTTCAAGGATGAGTACACAGGGAACTGACCTCTAGCATGACATGATGTGTGTGTACAGTAGGTTCCTTTGTGTGTGTGTGTGCCTTTATGTGTGTGGGTGTATGCTTTCATCCCACTGTGATAAGGCTCTTCTCCATGCCCCATAAAGCCTCCTTATTGGCTCATCTTACTGCTATCAATCTCTGCTGTGTTGTGTGCGTGTTTGTGCACGTAGTCATGTGAATGCATATCTCTGTGTGACTGTGTGTGCACAAGACAGTGAATATCCCAGTGTGGGACAGTGGTGCAGTCTTTGTGTGTGTTTCTGGATGTAAGTGTATGTTCGTATGTGCTTTCAATCGTGTGTGTGTCCGGCGCCTGCATGACTGCACACTTGTGTGACTCTGTGTAATGTGCTTATGCTTGAGTGTGTGTCCAGGCTTAAGGCTATTTCCTTTCCAGTTTCCATCTCCATTCTTTATTCCTTTTATCTGCAGCCCTCAGAGACTGAAGGACTGTTTTTCTTAGTCTTGAAGCTTGTACAGCAGCTATCTGATCTAACCTTGCCGCTCCATTTTTACAGCAGCTAGCCTCTATGTTGTTTAACTCCTCTAAGCACCCACATACATACCAGGATTAGATGTTAGAGGAGCGGGGTGTTGGGTAGGGGCCAGTATCATCAGGGTCATCAGATGGGCAGCAAAAGTGTGGCTCGGTGATCAGAGACACTGTCCGAAATCCAGAGGATGAGACTTCAAAATAGCAGTGAACGCAAGGATCCAGACTGCTCAAGTGTCCACGAACAAAACACTACGGCTAGAAACTGACTCTGAATAAGTATGTGTAGAATAGTCACATTGTCCAGCTAATGCATGAAATTGTAGTACATAGTCATGTGTTCTGTGCATGGTGGTTCAGTGGTTAGCACCTTACAGCAAGAGCATCCACAGTGTGAACCTGAAAGGCCCCTGTCCTGCTGGGGCCTTTCTGTGTGGAGTTTGCATGTTCCCCCTGTGTCTGTTCCAGGTGCTCCAGTTTTCTTCTAAATTGCCTGTAGATGTGAATGGCTATCTGTCTATATATGTCACCCCTGTGGTATACTGGCAACCTGTTCAGGGTGTACCCCGCATCTCACCTGACGTGAGCTGGGATAGGCTCCAGGGGCCTGTTTCAAAAAGGTGATGAAATGACAAATGATTTTCTCTCACAAATAGCAGAGAGATAGTATGGTGTTTGTTTTCATTGTTGGGAGAAAGAGAAGAAGAGAGCTCCTCATACCAGGAGAGTTTTCTGTGATTGTTCCCATCCACTTGAAATATATTCAGATGCTGAATTAACCTCTAAATAAACATTGCCTTGACAAGTAATGACCGGAGGTGGGTAGTAACAAATTACATTTACTCTGTTACATGCATTTAACCCTCATCCTATCAACTGGGGTACCCGCAGACCCAAGAGGTATACTTTTTGTCATATCTCACAGGTGCTTTATTCTATGACTCCAATTTTTCATGACTTTGTGAATCGATTTGTTCCTAATAACTTCATATCATTGTTTTCTGTTTCTGTGCTTTTTATAAATACCAATGTATTGGGCGACCCCAGTCAAAAGCACCCAATTCTGCCTATGCAGCTTTAATCGATGGAACCATCACCATATAAATATAACACAAATAATGTTTACTTGAAATTACTGAAAACTAAATGATCAGAATCAAAGAATGGTTAATAGGCTTTTAAGTACTTTTTAAGTATGTAGAAAAAAACTTAAAAGCTGCAATTTGTATTAAAGAGAAGTTCGTTTTACACAATATGCAAATTAAGTGTAACTAATAACTTATTTCTATGTACATTTTTAGTTATGTAATTAATATTTGAAAAAACAGATTAACATTTTGCTATGATGGTTCTTACAGTAATCTATTCTTGGGGTACCAAGGGACCCCAGTCGATAGTCCTTGTATGTTTAATATGTTGGTAGGATGAGGGTTACGTAACTTTTTTGAGTAAATAGTACTGTCGGACTAGTCTTAATGCAGCATACTTTTTACTGTGGAGTAGAATTTTTGAGAAAAATCATTAACAAACGGGGACATTTTTGAAACAAGGGGGTAACACATGGGTAACTGCCACTGCCTCTGTTGTCCACTGGACCTGGTTGGGGCACCGTGAGCTGGTCATGTGCATCATTGGAGCAGCCCTAGCTGAAACGTTTGGTATGAACCATTGGTAGAAGCCAGCCATCCCAAGAAAGGATCTGTGCTGCTTCCTAGTTTGTGCATGTTAGCATTTAGCATGGCAGTAGACTTACTGAACATGTTACTGTGCATGTTCTTTTTTGTGACCAAACTGCGAATCTATTTGCCTTTCAGATAATAAAGCTAATCAGTCAAAGTTAGTTTAAAATCAGCTGAATCATCAAAAAATAGCGTTTTTTGGTTTTGAATATGAGCTTATGGCCAGTAGTGGTACCAAGATATTTGTATTTCACACTCTGTGTTCAATTCAATTCAGTTTTATTTATATAGCGCCATATCATAACAACATTATCTCAGGGCACTTTGTCATAAAGAGCAGGTCTAGACCGACTCCTTATGTGTGTTCAAGCTATTTACATCCAATGACAGGATGGAATGTTGACTGAGACTGTATTTCTGTCCGAGCTCCTTCAGTTGTCAGTGTACAGGTGAGATGACTGAAAACATTTATTAAACATAACATACATTCAATTTATAAAATAAATACCAAAACACTAATAAAGCCCACCACTATAAATGATGTAGGAAATCTGTTGCACTGTCTGTCAAGCAACCCAGAATTACAAATAATTTATACACAGCAGAAAAAAATAATAATCCCAAAGTTGTGTCTGTGGGGAAATAAACAAACCTGGAAGGATTACCTTCCTTCTCAGTGAGGAAAGATAAAACACAGACGCCTGTGTCATCTGCCATGTTGCTATGGTTTCATCTATGAGACTCAACAGTCAGATGATGACTGAGGGCTTGTTTCCTCATCTATTTTTTTCTGGGTTTTTTTCCCTTTTGTCATCTTGTTTTTTTCTGCGATGATGCTGAAAAACATTCCAGTAAATTAGCTGTCAATGCAGCTCCAACCGCAGGGAAGAATGATGCAGGAAAATATGGATGCATGGAGAGATATGAGAGAGAACCATAGGAAAGGAGGAAGGAAAAAGAAGGTGATTCTGTTGGAAGGATTAAAGTGGAAATGGTAGGAGGAAGGAATGTATGAGGGAGGTAAAGAAGAGAAACTAGGTGGACTGATGAGAGGAATGAAGAAGGAAAAGAGGGGTTAGGATGTGAGCGATTGGGGGAGGAAGGGAAGAAGGAAGGAAGGGATGAAATGAGGGAGTGAAGGAGGGTGAGGGACTGAGATAATTACAAAAAGAGAACAGAAAGATTGAGAGAGAAAATTGAAGGGAGAAAGAAAGAGAGAGCAACCTGGAACTGAGAGAGAAAAAGAGAATGATGGAAGAGTGAAGCAAGGCGAAAAAGAAAACAAAGCTGCCAGTAGATGCCTCTGTGGGGACGAGAGAGCAAACAAACACAGGGAATGAGTGTTTCATGGAGCCCCCTGGTTGTTTCTGGCCAGGTGGAAAGCAATGATAAGGGAGGAAGGCAGACGGAGGTGTGTGTGTGTGTGTGTGTGTGTGTGTGTGTGCGCGCGCATAGGAAGAAAGAAGAAGGGGTAAGGAGAGAGAAGGAGGAATAATGACAGAGAGGAGGCTGGAAGCTTGATAAGGATACTCATATTCAGTCATATACACACACAGCACCGCCTGCTGCGCTATGCCGGGAATACACACAATACACAAATACACACTGATCCAGGTTTTTACCTTAACCACACTGGATCCCTGTCACTGTACATAATGTAACTGGATTTCTAATCATTTTCTCTATCCACCTTATCAGTCGGCTTTAACTCCTTAAAATTGTAATCCTGAAGATTTTCAGGAAATGAAACCCCATTTTTGATGAAATGAGTTTATGTTCTACATTTTTTCTGTAATAAACATTTAATGTATTTACGTTCAGTAATTACCTCTTTATATAGTAGGTTTCATTGTTTGCAGCAAAGTCCACTATTCCTGCACTGGATTCAAATTACTTTCACACACACACACACACACAAAATCCATAGGAAATTATGTAACGCAGTGTTACTGTTTGTAATCTGATCTCATTGATATCAGCTCAGTACAGTTCAGTACCCTCTCTACACCTTGTCAGATGTGTATTGAGTTACTGCTAATCAGTGGTGAAAATTGCATTTACTCAAGCACTGTACTTAAAGGTGCCCTCTGAAGTTTTCTTGTAAACAAACAAAAGTTATGTTTACATTCAGTGTTACTCACCAAAATGTATTGTGTGTATCCTTGTAGTTAAAAAAAAACAAAAACGTGTTGAATGCATTTCCTTCCTCATAAAACTTGATTTTTCAAGTATTTCAAATCCTGCATTGTACTGCATGTTTACTAGCTAGCAGTCTTGTTCTTCTCTGCGTTTCTTGGCACATTACCGTCACCTGTTGGTCAGTGGAATAGTTTGAAACCATTGGCAGGACTGTGCATTGCGTCACCCGTGTATACAGTATGTTATGTATGTATGAGTGCATGTGCGTCCTCGTGCACAAGACAAACAAAACGTGGACCCACTCATAAATAAACTGCTCCATAGCCTACTAGAGATTAAAAAAAAACTCCACAGGGTACGTTTAATACAATTTTGAAGTACTTGTACTTTACTTGAGTATTAGAGTAATAGTTACCGGTTACTTTAAAATCCTGATTACTCGTGACATGCTGAAAGACGATTACTGATTTCTTTATTAAAACAACATGTTTGTTTAGCTGCACTGTAAACAGATCCACCAGCTGCTCTTCTGATATAATTCTGACAAAGTAGCTGTACAAGGAGTATTTGCTGCCCCCAGAATCCTGGGACCTTCTAGGGTTATATGGCCAATGCAGTGTGATCTGTGTTTTTCATTCAGTTTTAACATTGTAGATCCCTATTATGTTAAATCTGACAGATATTTTAAAATCAATCCAGCCAAATCTCTCAGCACACCGGACACACTGCATTTGTTTCCAATTTTCCGTGAAGAAACGATCAACACCACTTTGGAAATTAAAGAGAAGAACGAAGCATGCTCACTGAAGGGGTAAAGTGAAATTGTCAGAATTTTATATTGACTAATAACATAGTTTGAGTGTTGCTTCGCGCAAACAAGTATGTGACTACAACAGGGGTTGGTGTAGGGGTGGAGGGGGGAGTAGAAGAAAACACTGTTGTCTAGTTGCTTGCTCATGGTGGAAATCGTTGGGTCTCTGTAAATAATATAAAGAGTAACGTTACGGTCTAGACCTGCTCTATAGTGCCCCGAGATAACTTCTGTTATGACTTGGCGCTGTATAAATAAAATTGAACTGGTTTGTTTTCTGGCTGCTAGCGTTTTGGACAGTAGCCAGGCTGGTGCAAAGCAAGAAATAACTGTAAGAATATGAACTAGAAACCCCGATCTCAGTGCTATGATAGAGGCAGAGTAAAACACCCGGTAGTCCGTTTGGAACCCTCTCGAGTCCAGCAGCTCTCTCCATCGAATGAATGTCAGTCCGAAGTTCACTCGAAGTTTTCCCTCATTTTTTAATCACTCTCTCTCTCTTTGCCTTCTTTGCATCCTCTGTCAACGGGGTTCTTTCCACATAGTTTCCACAGTTACTCCAGTTGTTCCACCGTCCGCCATTTCCACTAGCTGGGGATAGCTACTGGAAAATAAAAGCCCTGTTCCTCTTCTGTGCCGTAAATCGAGCCTTCTTCTTCCCCGGCAGATCGTACCCATGGGCAGACAGAACTGCACGGTGAAAGCAAGGCTTATAGGGAACCAGTCTAAACGTCAATGGTGTCATTATTTTATAGCCATTACATTGAGCAAACAACATTTATTTCATCATGATAAGTTAAATCAAAAAAGTTGTCTATTGCCACTTTAATATAGGCGCAATACATTCTGACTCCATGGATCTGCTCCTCTTCTCATCTGAAAGACCGAATGTATGTCTTGTCCTTATTTATCCAACGGAAGACGTTTTTAAACAGTCCTTAAATATAGAAACAAAGTCATAACATGGGGTTTGGAGATTTGCTGCTAGTGTGGCACTGGATGTAGGAAAAGACAGGGAAATATTAGCCCCCCCTCCAATATTTTTGAATTCAGTGGAAACTAAGGTTTCAAAAACACGATATATTTTACATTGTCACTTATCGTTATTATTCTGGAATTCGGTCTTTCGCTGGGATGTGTGGTTATTTTATTCCTGCTAATCACAACATGGTCAGTAAATGGCGCTCTGTGCATTATACTATAGCATCAGTAGCTAACGGCAGTAGTCAGTAGAAGCTGTCAGTACATGATGAGTGAGTTCCAGTATGCACACAACGGAGAGCGCTTCTGACCTACACTGTATTTTCATATTTTCAACAGAAATTAAGTGTTGCACCAGAGTGAGCCTCGCATCATTCTTGCATGTGTAACACTATTCTACAAATGATGTCACTGTATGAACTGAGTCTTTCAGAACAACTTTCAGAAGGTCAGTTAACAGTTAAATCCCAGTGAATTAATGAAGGTATCCACGCTGTGCCAGCTGTGTGTAATGGGTGTGAATCTCTAGGCACCTCATGATTCGATTCCGATTCAGAGGGCTACGATGTGATTATAAAACGATTATCGACACCTATTTGCTTCTGTTAACTTTTGTATTGGTTATCAGGGACCCCACAATTAATTTTTTTAATTAAATGTATGATTCAATTTAATTCATTTAAGAGGTTAATTTGAAATTCATTTCTAGGCAGGTAATGTTTATATTCCAAGATGTACTGATCTAACATGTTTTCCAGGATCCAGTGTTTATGCAGTATTAACGTTTGTGGACGTGTTGTACGGCTTCTGCCACCAGGCTGTGCCTTTCAGTACGGCTCGCACAAAGCTAGCAGAGAAAATATGCTGGTGGACTCTGGCTGCAACATGAAAATGCAAAATACTCGCATCAAAACTATTCATACTGGCAGCGATGCAAATTTGAGATAGATAGATTCGCACGAGCTCATTCTTCAGAAGAACAGAAAAATTCTGTATGCTCCAGCATCTTATATTACTTAGTCTGTGTGCATTGCCCCGCAGGTAAAAAGCTACAGAGTGCCTCCCATATTTGATTTTTTAAATGGAGGAGCCAAACCTGCTAACAACTCTACTACATCCAAAAGTGAACTTCGTTTTAGTACTTTGTCATAATAATACAGGGTGATGAGAAACAAACATTGTCAGAGTTGTGACATGACGTCCGTTACGCACGTGATTGGTTGATGCCTTTATTCGGCGTGCAAAAGCTCAGAAAAAAAACAAAACAAAACGACCTTGTTACGAAATACAATTACGTTGCTTTTTCGCCGCAAAATATTTGCGTTCTGTGAATTGTCATGAGGCAGCGGACCTCAGCAGGGAAAAGGACCCAAGTGCAGACAGACCAGGAGACGTGAGCAACAATTTATTTAACACTTACTCGCAGGTATGGGGAAGACAGGCAAACAAGCAAGTAGACAGGCAATGGACCGCCGGTAAAACCAGGTTTGGGAGACAGAAGCACGAGGGAAAAAATCCAACACAAGAACACGGCACTTGAGCACATGGACCGCAGTACACAGGACAATGAACCTACCAGGAACAAATAGAAAGGACTGGTATAAATAGGGAAGAGACTGACGAGGGAATCGGCCAAAAGGGAGCAGGTGAGGACAATCAACAGAAAAACGAGGGCAGGAACTGAAAAGACAGGAAACACAAAACTTCAAAATAAAACAGGAAACTGAACACAGACTAATGGGACATGACATTCATGACAAAAGAAACAGTTAGAAAAAATATATTGACGTGCAAATTAATCGCACGAAAAAAATGCCTCCAGTGTGTAAAGGCCTTTAGTCAGGAGGGTATGTTAAAATATATGAAAGAAGATCATTTGATCTTCTGGTTTTGGGTATATCCTCTTACTAGTTTTCAAATGTCTTAGTGGTTGCAGAGGAGGCCATGTTTTTAGTTCTGATATGAGGTCATTCCTGTGTGCAGCAGCATGGAAGGAGAATCTGTCACATCTCAATGAGGATTTTATCCAGTTGTTTTGGTGGATTGAGGTACAAGAGCTTTGTTCTGCGGTGTTTTAATGTTGGGGTGATCCTCTGCATTCAGCGCCCCACATTGCAACTATTTGCCCAGGACTAGTATTACCTGGGGACCTCTAGTAATTTGTAATAATTGTGGAGGTTGTCTGTGATCTTAATCCTGTGCGAATCTGCCATGTCTGTAATTTGTAACGTAAAAATTCTACCGCAAATTACCTACCATATTTCACCAAACACAGAGGTCCTCTTTTCTGCCTCTTTCCCGGTCGAGAATAATGGTTGCTTTGACAGCATCCGAAGTCCTGTACAGACGGGCACCAGAGCAATAGGCCTTTGTGAATATTTTTTTGTGAATAACGGTGTGGTTATGCACCATTTGATCATATTGCTTTTGGTAACATGGCACAGCAGACGTCAGGGGGGAATTTCTAAATCACACGAGATCCCCAGGTAATACTAGTCCTGTACGAATAGGGCTTTAGTCATTATTGGGTTGTAAAAATCACATTGTCTTAAAGGTGGGGTAGGCAGTATTGTTTTGGCGTCATTGGGCAAAAAATCCATAATAACCGTTCAGCAAATTGTAATTCAAGTGGTCTGAGAGAAAACCTCTACTCCTGCCCCTCCTCTTGGCTCTGTCTTCAGGCTTCAGAAAATCTATCCTGTGACCCGAGACTTTGGCCAATCGCAGGTGGCTGTACGAGTTTTTTTTTAACCTCTTCTGCTCCGCACTGTCGCACCATGAGGCGCAAATTGTTTTTATAGACTCATCTGATATGAGAAGAATTTCCTGGTCAACTGGTCTCTTTCACAGTATTTCATGGTTTCTTGAACTCATTTTTTTCCATGTGCATAAGAGAGGATTGCGGATTGAAGATATGTTATATATACATTTATTACAGTGGTGTTAGAAGGCAAAACAAGACGGGCATCTTACTCTCTCCTCTCTCTCTCTGCATGTTGTACCTTGTGCTGCTGCAGCCTTTATGTTAATCTGACAGCATTCAATTCAGACTTGTGTTTTTAAGAACGTGTTAGGGTAATGTTACAAGTTCAATCTAGAAGGATTCCCATCGTGACTTTAACGTGAAAGTGACGTATGTCTGAAAAGCGCTTATGTCAACAGGCTTTTCACCCCACCTTCGAGTGTAGCTATTCAGAATAGATATTAGAATAGATAACACTTTTCCCTTCAGACGACACGTCATGCAAAGCAGTTCATTTGAAGCGTCATCTCCATCTTGCCAGACCAAAAGCGAGCAACCAAATTTGTGTTTTTTTTCAGTATACATTTTCCTGTATATTTAGGTTCCTAAAACAAATAATAGGCTCATAGTAAAGCACTTGTCAATGTGCGTGTTTATTCGTAACAATTTCTGATATCCAGCGAGCACTGGGAGTTGTGTTCAGAGTAGATGTTGGAAAAATTATCTTTCTATATATTCCGTAAGACCAACATTTGAGGCTGTGGGCATGTTCATAATTGTCATGGGATGCAACCTAGCTCTAGTCTGTTTAATAAAGTAACGCAAACCACTGCCTGTCCACTGTGCGTTGGCATTTGTATTGTTTCTCGGCGGAGAGCAACAAAAAAAAATGTTTCTGTTTCTTTCTTGTCCCAGGCTAAATATTCTCTGTATGAATTGAAATGTATTGATAGTATATTTTTACACATAGGCAGGTGCATTCATGTTTTGCGCCTGCATGTGTGCAGTACCCTCCCATCCCCCACCCCCGAATAGGGCCCCCCAAAAAGTGTGATTGGAACACTGGCTCCAGCACTGCTCTGTATTCTCCTGTTGACCTTCTCCATATATAATATGGCCAGTACAGCGTCAAATTTCCATACTGCATGATCACAACTGTGTGTCATCCTGAGTCAACTTCAACATTTCCTAATGAATTGTGAACAAATTACCTCATCAAATTCAACGCCAAGCCAAACTGTTTGCTGCTGAAGCTCTGTACATGTTGAATTATTGATTGCTATGAACATCCGACACTAAGTTGATTGCTGCTCAAACAGACCCACAAACTATGTTACAATGAGCTGCTTTGACTGCTTTTGAAGTAAATGTGGTGTTTTTACTTGCTGCTAACCTTAAACGCCTCACATCCCAGCTCAGCCCGGACAAGAAGCAGTGAACTGGAATAACCCAGATGTCAAAACACATCAAGAAGAAAGAGGAGAAGTGAGGAGAGGGAAGAGGACAGGTTGGGAAAAAAGGGAGGAAAGTGGAGGGGAGGAAATGAAAGAAGGGAGGAGGAAGCGAGAGAGAAGTGAGGAAGAGAAATTAAAATTAGTCAAGGGAAGAAGGGAAGAAAAGGTAGGAGAAAGTAAGGACAGTGTGTGTGTGTGTGTGTCTGTGTGTGTGAAGGACGGCCGGGACAGCAGCAACAACACACCATAAAACACTATGACATGAGAGAGACAGAGTAAAGGTCAGAGAACGATAAAGAAAACAAAAGAGGAAGGGTGGAGAGAGACAGACATAGACGGTCCTCAACTAAAAATGGCAGCTCTTGTCATTTGTTCAAAATGACCTATGTTTACGATTTGCTGACAAGGGGCCTCTTGTGGTCATGTGAATGATTGTTGTCTGTCAGAGCAGAAGTAACTTGACGTTGTAATGCTTATTCTGCCCTCGCAGATGCATCACACTGCATAGCTAGATCGCTAACACAAGACTCAGTAGGCTGTACATCAGGGATATTCAACTTGCTCTGTCTGGGGGCCACTTTTTCAAAATGACAGGAGGCCAGGGGCCAGTTAATAACCAAACGTTAATAATATTTATCAGATATCTTGTGGCACTACCAGACAGGAACACTGCACTGAAGCTAGCATGTTTTGACTTGTGATGGCGCCTGATATTAGCAAGCTTGCATACAGCAGTTGTTAATCGTCAAATTAAACACAGAGGTTTGTTATGAGGCGGCAAAATAAAGGCAAATTCATCCGTCCATTTTTCATTAAATTGCCTGTTTTCATTGTCAACCTTTCAACGTTTGCTGTCCTCACTCATCTTTGAGGCAAATCCAGTCACAGCAGCCCTGTGCAGGCATTTGGAAGAAGTTTGCCCTCAGGAGTTTCTGCCAGGCAGACAGCCCTGAAGGCAAACTTCTCCCACAGACCCCGTGCAGGTCAGGTGTACGTGAACTTTTTGCAGAAATCACCACTTGCACTGCACATATCACTGATAGGCTAATATGCAACTTTAACAGCTAAGGGGTTTGTTGTCATTGTACTGCAGGCACAAACACAAGAATATAACACGTTACACAGTTAAAATGAAATATGTGCAACTATTTTCTTCTTCACAGGTTTCCAAATGAGTAACAGTTAGCCTATGTAACTTAAACAGACCAACGAACAAAAATGTGAGTTAATAATGTGTTAACTTAGAAGGCAGCCTATGCTAGCGGTTAGCTTAGTTGATTAGCTCAACAGATAGCTGACAACAACAAAATCCTTTTACAGCGTTTTTGAAGCACATAACTAATTACAAAGGTAATTAACCAGACTCAGAGACAGATCTACCCCAAGGATCAAACCAACAAAAAAAACTCCGTGGGGCTGTACTGAGCCTGCATGTGCACTGCAGAGCTGTGCTGTGTAAACTAAAAAACAACATGGATGATACAGCCATTTGGGGAGAACTTTCAAGGTACAGTACCTCAACATGCCTGAAGGTGTCACTTATTTACAGCAAACACTGACTGGTGTCAGAACAGTACTACAAGATAAGTTCCAGAAAATTATCAAAGAGTATTTTCAGTTAGTTCACATAGGTCTCCAAAATAATTATGAGTGTAAGCCCTCCCCCCAAAAATCACAGTCTTTGTGGTTACCTCCGGTCAGGCTGGAGTTACCTGCTTTTCACTCAGCAGCTGCTCCAGCCTTTCTCTGTCAGAGTACAACTATAATGGAAAATGTTCCAGGGGTTCGGGAAGATTGACAAATATGTTGTGTGTGACGTCATTTGTCAGCGGCCTCATTACAATACTGACGATTACAAAACTGTTTCACATGACCGTTTACTGGTCTGCCACCTCTCTGGTTATGGTTTGGTTAGGTTTAGGCACAAAAACTACTTGGTTAATGAGGTCATGCTAAAAAGAAACCAATGTTGACTGTTGGTGTCAAAGTCATGTGCTTTGTTGACCCTTCCATCCACCCATCCCAACCTCCTCCCTAGGAGGTTTTGCAGCGTCACGCTACATCTGATGTCTATCTCTTGATTAACAAGCATCATTATTCACGCAGCCAGGAAACGTCCATGTCAGGTGGATGTAAACATCAAGCCCCCAGGAACAGCACTTGGCGGTGAGGCGATTTTGATGTAGTGGCCACAGTTGGAATTGCAATTTTCCCTACGCCAACTGGCCCAAAAAGAGTCTTTCTCATATACAATCATTGCCAAAGAGATGGCTGTTTAATGATGAATACATTTGTTTGAGTCAGCTCAGCTACAGAAGGGTTCTAATGTGTGTAGCGTGATAAGGAGCCTGATGATGAATAATTCTACATATTTCTTTTAAAATAATTCACATCCACTAAAATGTGACACAGCCATGCTCCCTGCCATAAAACATGTCTCTGTTAAGACTCAAGGATGAAGTTTCCCTAAACATCA
>LKNJ01003599.1:0-19403 GCA_002120245.1 Maccullochella peelii
TGTGTGTGAACAAACTGATTTGTGAGGAGTGAGCTTGCAGCCGTTGATCAGGCGATATGAGCGCTCACCAGACTGTGAAATGTCTTCAGCCAGCACACAGGAGTCCTCCACCAGAGAGACAACAACACAACGTGGTGAGACTGTGTGTGTGTGTGTGTGTGTGCAGTGCTGAATCTAAATACTCAATCTTCTCTCTCTGTCTTGCTTTATCTTTCATTCCTGTGGTGTCGACCCTTTGATGTCGGCCGACAAGGACGAACTTGTTTTGTTTCTTCCTGTCGAGTCGTCCTCCGCCCCCCACCCCCCACCCCCACCCGAGAACAGAGAGAATTCATGATACTGAATTCTCCCGCTGTCCTTAAACTCAACCCTCACCGCGCTGCACTGCAGATAACCCCACGTAATTGGCAGGAGAGAAACATATTTCTATTCATATAAAAAAAAAAAGTTTCACACGAGCCAGGAGCCTCTCGGGGAGCTTTGATCTTCTGTAAACCGCACGGCTTATCTATCAGCGAATCACGTTATCGATAAAGACGTTACAGCGTGTGGAGGACACGTGCACTTTCAGGCTTTGTGTGGTGTGTTTTGATCTCTTCCTTTGATTATCCTTTGTGTGTACTTCTGCTTTTGTTTAGTGTGTTTTCTGTAAACTACAAATCCTGTTTTAAAACTAGAAAATGCCAACTGTTCATCAGCTGTGAACAGAACTTCATCACCGCCTCTTGGGTTTGGAGGTCGTCACTCCAAGCAAAGCGTTCGTCCCGGCCGGGTGGAGAGTCTCAGTGGATTTTAGAGAGAATATCAGAAGAGGAGGCAGCTTCAAACGCGTTCTTTTTTGCGTTAAATGTTGCGTCGTCATTTGTAGCTAAAACAAATGATCAGTCTATTGTGTGTTAAGTGTTTTTCTACATGTGATACAATACAATATGACGCCACACAATATGTGTGTCTCAGTTCAGGGGCCGCGTCTTTCGAAGGCTGCATTTGAAGACCGAATGCGTCACAGCGGCGCGACAAGGCCGTCCCGTTTCCAAGGCTCCTTCAAACGCAGCCTTCTTTTCACAAATTTGGAGGATCCGACGGCTGGATCCTTCGCGGCCCAACGTATCCCAAGATTCTTTGCACGCAAGAGAATATGGCGTCCTCAAACGTACCGTCAACAGCAATAGTCAAAATGTAAGCTAACGATACAAATGTTAGAAAACCTCAACTGCAGCTGTCAAGGTTGCTAGGTGACAAGAGCGGCGCTTCATGACTCTGGTGACGCAACTAGGAAATCCTCCGTAGACCAGACTGTCTGACTCACCAACGCTCGGTTCGGCCTGAGAAGGATGCGGCTCCTGAATTGAGACACAGCTAATGTGATGCTGTACGATATGACATGCTACAGTATGATACCATACAACATGACACTATACCGTATTATTATATTATTATAATATATATTATAGGATGTGGTACAAATACAGTACAGCGCAATTCGATTCAGTATGATACATAATGATCCAGTAGTATACATTATAATACGCAAAATACCACAAAAGTTGGTACAAGTTTTACAATTATTATAAAAGGAAAAAAAAAGAACACATTTCAACGATATTGATCATCAAATCTAATTTATTCAGTTGTTTGGCTCAAAGGTTGAAGGTGTGATCATGCCCACAAAAACAAACTGAAAGGTTAAAACATCCCGTTTCTACAAATGCTGTACGTTCAATCTGGAAAGAAAAAAAAACACTTGAAATTGATCACTCCGTATGTCTGAAATATTGTTCCAGTGCAGAGATGTGTTGGTCTCGGTACTACGTGAAAGAAAGAAAGAAAGAACCAGTTGTGTCTCTGTTTTGTTCTTGGAGTCGGTTTCTGAGAGTAGCTGCTGCTCTCAGATGATGAGGATCTAATTTCAAAACAAAAGTACCCCTTTCAATAAAATTAAACTAGATGATTGGACAGCTTCCTTCTGCTCTCCTCGGTTTCAGAGGACAAAAGGCTGCTGGATGAGTCTTTCATGGGTAGTTTGAATAATGTCATCCAACAAAAACAAACCAGACCGCAGCTCTGCACAGAAACTGTGGTTACATCTGGAGCTGCAGCTCTCTGATTCTGACTCTTCTGCAGGAGAGGTACTTTCTAACATGCCAGCAGGAATCCTCTCCTCTGATTGTTGAACATGTTATCCTGCTGGTTGATTCTCTGTTCTGAGACTGTAGGCGGGACCAGATGCTCCGCGTACATCTATGTTGCGTTACTCATCACTCTGCCAGCAGGTTTGAATGAATCAGGCAGAAGTCAGCAACACTCGCCCGCATGGACTGTGGTGTGAACGGAAACAACATATGAAGCGTGTTCAGATATTCCTGCCATCTGGGAAAATGTACACAAACATAAAAACAAATGCTAGTTCTTTTTGAAGGATTGTAAGAAACTTAAAACAGAATTATTTATATTTTCATTTTACAAATGGGTCTGTTAGAGGGGGTCACTCGTGGTGATGAACCCACAGAGAGTTATCACCACGATCTGCAGCTCCCCTCAGCTCTGCAGAGCTTTATAGAGACTTTCAGCTCATTGTTTTGGCTTTACGAGCCGCAGCTTTACAGTTGTGATTCAGTCTCGCCTCTCTCACCATTTCCAGAAGCAGCAAGCTGTTTGTTTTTTTGGTGAAAAAGCTCCGATAAACCCACCGTACGCTACCTGCCCAGCGCCAAACGGCAGAGAGACACAGTTAGCAACTAGCTGGTGAAAGAAGTGGAGCATTTAGGCAGATATTTTGAATTATGATGTTGCTCCGAGTCTGCTGTTTGCTAGCACATTCACCTTAATTTCATGAGGTGATAATGTGCCAGTTTCCTGTTTAGATCTTTTTGCGCTGCGCCCAAGTGGCCAAAAGAAAAAAATTATCACTGCTTTAAGCTTGACATGCATCCCCAAACTTTACAGATTAACACCTCCACTGAGGGAGATATTATCCTCATAACCAAAACAATTCGAAACAGCTTTTCCGAGCACACATATAAGTCTTTAAAAAGAAATAGAAACGTTTATTTTCAAATGCTGAGTGACCAAAATCACAAAATATTATTTGTGTTTAATGGATCTAAGCAGTCATCATGACTGACTATATTATAACCATCATAACTGTCAGGGCTTCGCCACCAAACACCACGTCAAAGCCTGTAAGCAGTTCCTGGACAGATTTTAGGCAGTGATTGCTCTCCTGGCCTCCCTGATAAAGTCTAAATGGAAAAATCCACTTTATTCTCCTTGAAGACACAAATGGGTGTTTTTTGTGGGCCTTAATTCTGAATTCATTACTTAAATTCTTTTCTTAATCAATTTTTTTAATAAACTGTAACTGAGTCACTGTCGCTCTGCCTTTGTTTGTAATTTACTTCGTTTTCCTCTCCTGACGGTCTTATTTTCCTCGTGGGATCCCAAAGCTGCTCTTTTCTTCAATTCATTAGCTCTGACAAACATCAGAAAAATCTCATTTAGTGTGGAAAAACGAGGAGGAATTCACGCCGGACTGCTCATGCATAATATCTGCGTCTGCCAATCTGAATTAGGGGAAAGAAAGAAAAAAAAAAGCAAAGGACGGAAATTGATTCTATTGTTGTGAGTTACAGCGTTAATGAACAGAGCCAACTGCGCCTGGCAGGGAAAATGAAACTGATCGGAAAGATCTGATAATATTATTTCACTTGATATATACAGGGTGGTTTTGAAAGCAGCAGTTATTTTGACAAACACCTACTTTAAAGTGAGAATATTTCCCCAATTGCGTCTTAAATCAGGTTTCTTTTTTTTAAAAAGAGGTAAAGAGTTGGTTCATGTTGCCAAAAGTTGCGTGGGCATTGAAATCAAAACTAAATACATTTGTCAAGATACCAAACACTTTATCACTGTAATTACGTCCTGATGTGGACTATATGACTTCCTCTAATGTGCTGTGGTTGTGTCTCTGTGTGCAAAGCATCACTGTACATGGATCCAATCACACCACAGTCATGAGGCGGGTTTGGTTTGCTGGCTGTTATGAAATCTGTGGGATCATCTCCATACCAGTCCACCCGCGAGATGGAATACGTTCAAAGGCGTTTTAACATTGAGTGTCATGTCAATGCAGTAATTTCTTGCATATGGGGACTCATGATGTCGTCCTTTGTTCCACCATACAATCATAAGAAAAAGTCCAACGTAGAAATGAGTTATTTTCTGTTCACAGGGCACCAAAAACCTGCCTGACAATCAACACTTTGATCTATACACTATATCCCGACTTCAACTCTTTATAAAGAACACTGGTTTCTGATTACCTCCCTGTATGCTTTGTATAGTTTCATAATAATAATTCTCGGTATCTGCCTTTAGGAAAACTGTGGTCCAGAAGTGTGAAGGTGGCCTACAACCTGCTGCACAAACTGGGAACCAAACAGGAACCACTCGTCAGACCTGGAGACCGGGTAAGTAAAAGAAAACCAAAACTAACTGATCATACTGATGGACTGAAATAGAGCGAACCACAGAGAGAGAGGAAGAGAGAGGCCAATGGTTGGCATGACTTCCCAACTTGAGGCTCAAGAGTTGGAAGTAAAATTCACAAATATTTTGACTTGAGATGCGACTGCTGTGAGACTTGATGAACTAAAGGCTTGACTTCACTTTAGACTTGAAAGTAAAGACATTCAAGTCTTAAGTTTTGACCTGGTAAAACTGTGACACCTGTGGTGGACAAGCTGCTCAAGATGAACCTTTGCAATCTAACATGTTGCAAAGGATCAGAAAACTGAGCAAACAAAACCAAACTACCTGCGAGGCTGGATACCACTTACCTTGCGAGACAGCTGGATTCGCGAGATCATGCGAGAATCCATCTTGCCAGGCTTCAAGTTATGCGCTTGTGGTCCTAACCCTAACCCCCCACAGTGGTTCAGACCAATCAGCGTCTTATGAGGAACTACTGGCAGCTACGGGCGTCGTTTGGGTGAATCGAGTGTTCGTTCAAAAACAACAATGGCGTCTCCTAAAGAGGTTAGCGTGGATGCTGCTGTAGCATCAGTTATATCAGAACTGGAGAGTATTTCTTCATTGAAAGAAGAGCAAAGAACGGCATTGAAGGCCTTTTGCGATGGAAAAGACGTTTTCGCTCTCCTCCCGCCTGGCTTCGGCTCTACTCGTTGATCTGATTGGTTGAAGCTAGCCCTTGATAGACGGTAATAGACGGAAGGTATTTTTTGAAGGTGCCTGCCCTTTTCCAAACAGTTTCCAAGGGGCGACCTCTCAGATGGTTCTGTGTAACAAATCATGTGGCGCGTCAAGTTAGAAACCACTAGAGGTGAATGAGAAAGTGTTCTTGTTGTTATTTGGGTTAACTGAGTCAGCACTCAGAGACAGCTGGACTCAAAGACATCAGACCTTTTCTTTTCCTCTGTTGTCTCTTTGGTTTCTTTTGGTAATGAAACATCACAGAGCAGCTGGATTAAAAAAAAACAAGCAGTTTTCTGACATCTCCTCTCAAGATTTTTGGGTACTGGCCAAAAATCCTTGGCGACCTGACACATGGCCATTACTCAATGTTTTAAATATGGACACGTGTAGTCCGTCCTTCCTTTCCTGTCGGTATAATCATCACAACACACTCGGGGCCTCTTTACCCAACACGCCTCCACACATGATCAGACGATTATACCGAAGTGGAAAAGGGTTCAGTAATAGTCCCACATGTGCCTGCTGCCATGTGTTCCCCTTAGTCTTGTCCCTCTTTCATCTTTATTTTAAGCTTGATTTCCCGCTCGGTCAGAGACTAACTGGAGACTGGCACGATTCCAGGGTGTGTGTTTTAATTACTGTACAACTCCTTTTTCTTCCAGCTCAGTGTGAATTACAAACTGGTCGTTTAATAAGTTTCACACAAAGAAATTACAGAGTTGTTTTTTTATTTTGACAGAGGAATGTATCATGCAGGATTATTACAGAAATGAGTAATCGTGAGGGTGTGTTCAGGAGGCTGAGGAGATTTAATTACACTAAGAAATGATAGAGAAGTTGTTGTTTTATGAAAATACATCAGAGGTGGTTTCGGGAAATGAGCCTGCTGATGAATCAAATATGCTTTGTTGATGTGATTCGACTTTCCGAACCAGGAATAGTGAGGCTTCGCTACAGATCATGGAGCTAGGGTTATTTGTGAAACGATCCCGTCGTCATATTTGTTTGTTGTCTCCTGGCGTTTATAGTGACAATTTAGTTAGTATGTGATGATAAAGACTCCAAGAGTCTGGAAAGTTCTGGTTTAGGTTCCTTGAAAGTGCTTGAATTTTACTCTTAAAAAGCTGTACGAACCCTGTGTGTCTCTGCAGCCTCATGCGCACACAGTAACGGAGTAGATTCCCCTCCAGGAGGGGATCTATCATCTCCAGATGAAACCTGAACGGCTCCAATGAGACCTGCACATGTCAACATTAGTCCTGTTAAAGCATCATTACACCGCTCTCATTCACTCAGGTGCACTTAGCTTATGGCTTCANACACACACACACACACACAGACACACACATTCAGTCCAGTACTGTATATGGAAGCTATTACGCAGCACTTAAGCGTGGGTTCACCGTTATCATCACAGCATGCAAGTGGAGCCAAACTGGATCCAACATGGCCGAGCAGGAGATGAAAGGCCCTGCTGTGACGTCGGCGAAGCGTGTTGGATCTGGCTGTTATGTTCACGTCGTAGGTGGAAGATGAGGAAGTGTGTTTCAGACGAGCTTCCGTGGCACAGATATGATCTTGGGAAGATGCGACATCAGCAGAAATTAAAATTCTGTTACTATTCTCAACAAAAACAGATAATAAACTTTACAAAGGTAGTATTTATTGCAGGGTTGATTTGGGTTAAAAAGCTAAAATAAATCGAATCTCTATTAAATTGAATGTTTGTCGTTTTCCACTTGTTTGTGCAGCAGCTGATTCTGGGATATTATGGGGGATACAAATGCTGCATTCTTGTACCTGCTGCAGGAAACGCTCCCTTGCATTTTATCTATTTTTGTAATCGCAATTTTAACTTTTTTTTTTGGCGTTACTATACTGAAGCGTAACCAGACTTTTGAGCACCCACATTGTCACTCTACATGTGCATTAATACAAAAAGCAGGTTCCCCAGTTCAGAACCAGTTCTCAGTACAAAAACCTGCAAGTAGGGAAAAGATACTTTGGTAATGTGTAGTTCATTTTGTACCTTTTCAGTTTGTACTTCTAAGAATTTATTGTTCTGATTTTCTTTTCTTTACATCCTGAAGTTTGCTCTCATATTTGCTGCTGTTATATAACAGTTTTGGCAGTTTAACATAACTTCAATGTGCCAGTGAAACAGTTTGAACTGAAGTGGAATGAGCTGAAACAGAGAGGAAGATGCTGAAGGGGGATAAACAAAGAGACACTCACTCAGGAGAGGGAGCGAAGTGGAGGAGAGGGAAGGTAAACAGTGTGACGGTTGATGGGTAGACTGACTGAGAATAAAAAGCAATAGCATAACAAAAGTAGGAAAAAAAGGAAGTTACGAGGGAAAGGATTTAGAGACGGCAAGCGAGAGACATTGACCAGATGCCCCCTGAAAGATTTAGCTTTATTCTTCTCTGATAAGACCCATCGGCTGAACGTCTGGCTCTCTGGCGACCGTCCAGTCCATATCTGTGATCATCTTTCAACATCACACACACAAAACGCTGTTTTGTTTGTGAATAAATGAGTGTAGAAACATATTGAAGCAGATGCCGCCGTACAGGTCACAAACGCTCCGATGGAGTCTTGAGGTGGAACAGCATCTTACTAACACACTTTATGATGGCTTTTCCTTTCATTCGTCACCCATCTGTTCATTTTAAATACATTTTTTTATGCTAAAGGCAGATACACAACCATTTCATGTGCAACATTGGTAACTACAACATAACTTTGTAATTCTCCAGGTATTCTTCTTACCTGCCACCTCTGACTCGTCTCTCCTGTCTTCCTTCTGCCTTTAGGTGGCGCTGGTCTTCCCAAACAACGACCCTGCTGCCTTCATGACGGCTTTTTACGGCTGCCTGCTGGCTGAAGTCGTCCCTGTGCCAATAGAAGTACCTCTGACCAGGAAGGTAAGCTTTCACGATGCAGAACTTCAGTCAAATACTGACTAATTTAGGTTAGTTTGTGCGTCAATGAGTGTTTGAACGGATGTATCGTGTGTATCTAATCAAAATTACGTGACGTTGTATCACCTATATATGTAAATAACATTAGATTGCACAAAACACCTGTCAATATAATGCAATTTAATAAAAATAAATGTATTTGTGTGGTGCACTTTTCCAGAACACAGCATACTTCCAGATACAATAGTTCTGCATAACAGAGAAACAAAGAAAGAAAAACTGGCAAATAACAATAATCAAACAAAGCAATTAGTTTGTAACAAGTGTTTAGAACTTGTGAATTACTTTCACGTGTGTAAAAGTAAACCTGCCGTTGACTGTCGATCAGCTCCTCTCTGACACGGCGTCAACAAGAACTGAACATTATCAGCTTTACAAAGACAGGAGTTGTTGCAGGTCTATTTTTGTTGCATTGTACAGATATCCCTAAAACGTAAACTGGTATTCCCCAGCTTTCTCCTTTGTTTGCTTTATGTGTGCAAAACGTAATCTTTCCAGGACTGTCCAACCCTGAATACTAAACATTATGTTCACATATTGCATGAGCATAGCTTTTGCACGAAACACAAAGTATGCCCCCTAGATGATGTTCTAAATAAGGAAGAAACATTTATATTGAAGTGCATCTGCAAAGAGATGATAGAACGAGAGAAAGTGACGGAGAGCTTGTCTGTTTTCCGTCGGTCCTCAGGCAGTCAGAGGAGTTTGTCGCTATTTCTTCTTTTTCTTCACATCAAACAGCATCAGTGAGTTGAAAGGAGGACACAAAGCAGAGTCGACCAGCGCTAATTCACACCAGTCAATGGAGCTAATTCCTCACCGGGGGGATTGTATTAAAAACATGAGTCATCAGAAGGCGCCGTGGTTTGAGTCATGGTGCAGCACAGAGGACAATGAGCTCTGCTGAGGTGTAATCAGAGCCAAATGTCCCTGGAGAAACATCTCTGCTGTTGTTGTTGTTGTAGGTTTGTTTGAGTCATAGTTTGGATTGGCTCCTGTGGGAGGAATCAGGACGGCCAAAGTGTGTGTCAGAGTCAGTGGAGGTCGGAGTGTGGCTTTGTGACAAGAAGGCTTTTTCTTTCCAATCTTTTAATAACCAAATGTATAAAGTTACAAAAAACAACGGCTGTTTTCAGAGCAAACCCTTCTGCCCACTGGGGAGCTCCCTCGAGAACTACACACCTTCAAGGACTCAAATCCAATCCAGTTGATTAATCACATTTAATCTCGGTGTCGCTCTCTGTAGGACGCCGGCAGTCAGCAGATCGGGTTTCTGTTGGGGAGCTGTGGAGTGACGGTGGCTCTGACCAGCGACGCCTGCCATAAAGGGTTACCCAAGAGTCCCACTGGAGAGATCCCACAGTTCAAAGGTCTCACATAAATACACACACACACACATCTTCACACCTGTACACATACCGGCGTGGAGTGTATTGGTGGCAACATGCACAAACTCTATGTTCATCATGTACGCACTAGTGTTAAATCTCAAGGACCGAGATCCTGGAACCTGGAATTCTTAGTATTTGTGTGTTAATGTACTGAAGACGATCGACTTTTGAGCCGCAGCCGCTTCTCTTTATTACTTTTCACGCAGAAATAGCAGAATACAGTTCAGCTGTGTGGCAGAATATTTGATAGCATAAGCAAAGTGCAAAATCTGTAAATAAAAATGATGCAGGCGGTTCGACAAGTGGCTCAATCAGACATGAACGGCTTCCATCCCTCAAATCTAGAGTGCAGAAAGTTCCCTAAAGTTACAACTAAACATCCAAAAACTCAAATGTTGCAAACCATCAAAACAACACATCAAAATGCATGTAGCAACATTTTCTTCCCTGCCACTTTACGCAATGAACTGAGGAGAGCACTATAAAGATAATAATAAAATTGATATGAAATCTGCTAGAAAACCGATTATCAATCGACTCTGTTCAGTTGGCAATGTGTTTCAGGTACTTTTAAGAATTATAACATAACCTAAATAACACAAAATGATGTCTACAAAATCAGAAAAAAAACACAGTTTTATGATCAATTATATGCAGTTCTGGGTTTAGAAGCACAGTTAATTTATTGCAAAAAATCACGAATTTTCCAGGAAAGTAGTAATTTTAAAATTATGGAAAAACACTGAACCCTGGGCAAGTTAATAAGTACAAACACAGAGGCAAGTCAAAGTGCTTTACATAAGGCGAGGAAATGCATTAGGGCAACATTTTAAAACACAACAAAATGATCAAAGTGTCAATTATAATGGAATTAAATTAGCTAAAATAGGTCAGAGGTCAATGTACAGTCGTGCCTCTCTTGTTTCCTGTGTCTCTCTGTAGGATGAGTAGACAGACAGATGGCAGCAGACAGCTAGGCAGAGTAACGGATGACAGGATGATAGAGGGAGAGAGAGTCGGTGAAGCAGAAATCGATGAGGAAGCAGCAGCTGACGAGGAGGAGGAGGAGAGAAAGAACGGGGTGGAAGGAGACGCATGGTGACTTGAGAATAGAGAGACATTCGCACTGAACAGAGAGAGAGAGAGAGAGAGAGAGAATCTCCTAATGATTAATAACGACTGTTTGCTTTTCAGTAATGGATGTATAAATAGCAACATGATGCCGGCAGATTTACTGATCCTCACTCAGCATGGATTTACAAGTGTGTGTGTGTGTGTGTGTGTGTGTGTGTGTGTCTCATTAAGGTAGAGTGCTCCTCTTATTGATCAGCAGGCTTTAAACTTGTCTCATTCACATGGCTGATTGTTTCTTCTGTCTCACTGGCAGGAACAGCAGCATTAATCCAGACATTAACAGCAGCTCACATACTCAGGGTTTTACTTTCACTCATACTCTGCCGTGTAAACACTCGGCACCGATCAACACATCCTCGTAATAATACAAGTAATCTGTCTTTATAACAGTAGGAGTAAAACTTAATGCACATGCTACACATTTCTGTTCAGTGGTATTCAATTCAACTTTATTTACATGCTCTTTTCACATAGAGCAGGTCTAGACTGTACTCTTTATAATATTATTTACAGAGGCCACCATGTTTAAAAACACCCACCATGACCAAGCAACAGTGGCGAGGAAGAACTCCCTTTTAACAGACAGAAACCTTGACCAGAACCAGAACCAGGCTCTGGGTGGGCGGTCATCTGATATGTGAATGAGCTGAGAAATCAGGAACCATCAGCAATCTGTCCAATCTCATCCTCAAATTCAATGAAATATCAGAAACAGTCTTCAGAAATTATGTGAATTAGTCACAAATGATGTGACTTTTGTTCACAAGCCCCGTTTTACTGTTTTTAACTGCTGTAGCTCAGGTGGTAGACGGGATTGGCCTTTTATTGCAGGGTTGGTGGTTCAGTCCTTCACATGTCGAAGTGTCCTTGAGCAAAACACTGAACCCATCTTCCAAATTAATGCAATGTAACGTAAAACTGTGCACTGTGGACCTAAATGAACCACACAGAAAAGAGACAAGAAAGTTTTATTCCCTATTAATGAGAGCGACAGACCAATCAGAATATAAATGCCACATGTAAACACCTTTATCAGAACAATCTGGGAAAAAAATTTGTTCTGCACATGAACATTTTGTCAAAACATCTATTTTTTTCTCTGCATGCCGCTTGAATTTAGTCAAAGATTTCACCCAGAAAAACGTTCCAGATTCAAAGGTTTTAACAATATGTTCAGTGAAATGCAGAGTGGCATGCTCTTAAAGCTGCGCTGAAAGACCACAGTGCACAATAAATAAGGTGCCGTGTTACACCTCCAATTATTTTGTCTTCTATAGAAGCATAGTTGACCACTAGTGCATCATTCCAAGGAGAACCATCTTTGGTTAAGTGACGTTTACTAGTTTCCTGGAGATACTGAGCTGCCAAAGGTGGCATATATATATATATATATATATATACACACACACACACACACACACACACACACATATATATANATATATATAAAAAGTGATGCAAGTCCTTTCCTGTTTGTGTATTTTGCTCCTAGTGTTTCCAAAGTACTGGATATGCATTTGTGTTCGACGCTCCCAAGAAACCAATGAGCCACAACTTTTTCCTTTGATTACTGTCCAAATATTTTCAGCACACACACACACACACAGACATGGATCAGTGTCACCGGAGCAGAGAGAGAGGCCGGTGCTTCACCGTGCAATCAAAAAGGAAATAACATAATGTTTGGCGCTCAGCAGCGGTCTAAAACTGTACGACTGCATACCTGAGAACCTCACCGGCCCACATGGAAACACCTAATAAAAGATAGGGGGTGTAAACACGCACCGCCCTCCTGCTCCAACAGCCGGATTACATTCATAATAATTAATTAACAAACCCAAAATATTCATTAAGTTATTAAAGAAAGTATTTGGTTCATCAACATCCATCTTTTACAAACGGTTGTCTCTGCTGCATTAGACATGTCTCAGTGCCCTCCTGGAAATCAGCAACTGGACTGGTTGTCATAAAAAAAAAGTTTAGTTGACGTAAACCTCAGGCAACTTTTTTACTCGGTTATGACCAAAGAAAACAAACTGTAAGCATGATCACACCCTCAATCCTGGCACCGGTCTTAAATGAGGTTCAGCAGGTAAATCAGGAAGCAAAGACTTTCTCAGAACCCCCAAAATACAAGGCAGGCAGTTCACGGCAGAAACCTCTTCCAGACACTGGAGCCATTAGGATGTTTGTTTTGTGACCCTGTGCGTCCAGGCTGGCCCAAGGTGCTGTGGTTCGTCACCGAGTCCAAACACCTCTCCAAACCTCCCCGAGACTGGTTCCCACATATCAAGGACGCCAACCAGGACAACGCCTACATCGAGGTAACACACACACACACACACGTGTCTACTCTGGAGCACTAAAATATTTCCACTCGTGTAGCTCCACTCGTTTCTTTCTTGTGAATGGAAATCAATGGTGCTCAATGTCTTTTGGATTGGAATCACACTGCAGCCGAGTGGATGTTACGCTGTTTCTCTCCTTTAAGCTGCCGGGCAGTAAATTGCACCGGCAGCAAGGTGAAATGTCTCCTTGATTGCACCGGGGGATTGAAAAAGACCGAAAAGGAAAAAGATGAAAGTAGAGGGGTGATTGAAAAACGATCGACCTTTTGTTTTTAACAGAGGCCGCCTCCCAGACAGTCGAGACAGATGGAATAACTGTGGCTCAAAGAAATGTCTTTTTTTATTTTTAAGAAACACTTAAAAAGACATGATTCATAACTTTAATAGCAGCCCGTTATGTGCTTTGTCAGACAGGTGCCAGCCTTTTCAGACAGAGATCTTATTTTGGAAAGAACCTCATTGATCACTGTCGCACTCAGACATCATTTTGGGTTTTTTGAACCTTAAATTCATCAATCAATATTTCTACAGCCGATTCAGGCCTCAATAAAAGATGACTTCATGTTTTTACCGTCGGACAGTTGACTGAGAGAGAAGATTATTGCCAAATTGGATGTAAAAGATCAATTATACAAAAATTTACAGGGTTCGTACAAAGTCTTGATAGTTTGGAAAATTCTTAATTTTAATTGTTATGTTTTCAAGGTTAGGAATAGGTTTGAATTCGAATAAACTCCTTGAAAAATGCTTGATTTTTCAACATAATCTGGCGTTTCGTCATCGACACAATCGCTCACGTAAACCAAACGTCTTTTAATATTTTAAATGAAATGATGATGGGTTCAGGTTAGGTAAGTGCTTGAAAAGTGCTTGAATTTTACTCTTTAAAAAGCTATACGTACCCTGAATTTAAATTGGGTTTTAAAAAATTATAATTATGTGACTTCAACTTTATTAAATTGGCTCTGTCACAGAGCTGTCTTCATCACAAGAGGACGTCTTCATTCACTGTAAACTGCTGTGTCTTCTTTGTGTTTTACTTTTCAGGAACTTTTTCAGTAATAATCTGTAAAAACAAAACAAACAGAGTTGATGAGCCTGAGACACACAGGAAGTTCACTCACTCACTCTGTCTGTCTCTGTCTGTCCAGTATAAGACCTGTAAGGACGGCAGCGTCCTCGGTGTGACGGTGATGAGGATAGCCATGCTCACGCACTGCCAGGCCCTCACACAGTCCTGCTCATACACAGAAGGTAACACACACACACACACACACTTACACTTGAGTTTATTCAGTTTGAAGTTCCTTTCTTCCTTCCTCGATGGCTGTCAGGAGTGTAGCGTACTTATTTACTGTATTTACTATAATGTGTTGTTTCTCACTGAATGTGCCGTTAAGGTTCAACTCTGTCTGTCTGTCTGTCTGTCTGTCTCTCTGCCTGTCTGTCTCTCGTCCTCCAGCTGAGACCATAGTGAATGTATTAGACTTCAAGAAGGATGTAGGACTGTGGCACGCTGTCCTGACTGTAAGAAAAACACACCTCAAGCTTTACTGTCTTGCTCTTAATGATTATTATGTGTGTTTTTATTCTTTTAATACAACATAGAAAATCAGGACTTACTTGCAATGTTTGGTTGGTGACTTTTGAGAAGGACATAATAATAAGCTCACTCTGCCTCACTCTCTTATTTCCTGCCTCTCTCTGTCAGAGTGTAATGAATATGATGCATGTCATCAGTATTCCCTACGCCCTCATGAAGGTCAACCCTCTGTCCTGGATCCAAAAAGTCTGCCAGTACAAAGGTAATGAAATCAACCCAAAATGTCCTAATTTAACATCTTGGTATAAATCCTTTGTTGCTTGACGTGAGTTTACTTGAGCTCGTCATCCAGCTGATCTGATTTTGAGGGAAACCTGCTGGACAGTTTTATAGCACAAAAAGAAAGAGGCCACTGGTTGTGTTTGGTTGTATTTTATTTAAAATCCAATAGCCTGACATCGCCAAACCAATTCCTTTTAGTTTATTTTCGATTTCCAATGGCCGCAGACCAAAATGCCTTTGGATCTACAACCAATCAGAGCAACGAAACGTGTGACGTAGCGAATCCTGTCAGAAGTACAACATCTTTGTTATCAACAAAAGCTTTAAGTGAGCAAATAAAAGCCGGCAGATTCGTCTGGTTCCCAGGCTGCTGAATCCGATGCAACAGCAACAAAAACTATTATATAACTATATACTATATATTGGATTTTATTGCGTTGTATGTTTCCGATCACTCAGAATAAAATGTGAAGTAACTGTTGAACAGAAATCAAACAGTCTTGCAGAGTTTATAAAGCAGTCACAAACTCTTTAGTGATCTAAGTGTTTTGGACAGTATGTGTCAGACGCCACACAAGCTTTTGCATCATTATTTTAGGTTCTTGTTACATTGATGGAGATAGATATATATATATATATATATATATATATATATGGCTGCTTAAGCAATAACACAGGTTTTTGGCCATTTTATGATTTATAGTAACTGAAGGAGTATACATTTATGTGTGACGTTGGTGTGTGTTTTGTGTGTAGCTAAGGTGGCGTGTGTGAAGTCGCGGGATATGCACTGGGCTCTGGTGGCCCACCGGGACCAGCGAGACGTCAACCTGACCTCCCTGCGCATGCTGGTGGTGGCTGACGGTTCAAATCCCTGTAAGAACACACAGTGGAAGGCGATGTAGTCATAAAGTCTTTAAAAACAAAAGGGACCATGGATATTCAACCCAGTCTGACCAGTGCCTTTAATAATCAATAATGGAAGAACAACAGAACTAGAAATGTCAAACTAAATAAATGACGCTTTATGTTAGCCTAATGTTGTATCTGCATCTTTACTAAATAGATCACTGTCCTTTACTGTCTCATCTTTGATTGATGGTCAATTTTATTTGAGGAGAATATCCTAATTATACATTGTCACCTGTTAAGCAACATACAGAATTTTTTTTAAATCCAAAAACCATGTTATGGCGGTACAGTAAGCTTGTAAATAGCCTGAGAGGCGAAACCCAGGGCAAAAAAGTGCATTTTTAAAACCCCAGTAGAAACTACTTCCATTTTATTACTGGCCAGTCTCTAAAGATTCGGAAGAACCCACCAAATTTGCCAATCAAACTGTAACTAACTGACTCAAGAAGAGCTGTAATGAGCTGCTGCCACCTTTCCTGACTTTTTTTAAATCGTGTCTCTCAGGGTCGATCTCATCTTGTGACGCCTTCCTCAACGTCTTCCAGTCTAAAGGTTTGAAGCCGGAGGTCATATGTCCCTGTGCCAGCTCCCCCGAGGCTCTGACTGTTGCTATAAGGAGGTACACACACGCACACACACGCCAGAGGCAATTTTTAAAAATATAATCAGGTTGTCATCATCATTAGGGATCGAATCCTCCAATTTTAAACAAAAATCATTAAATATAAAAACCACTCTGTCATAAAAACACTTATTTCATGGGCTCATCCCCTGCAAACACTTCCTAAAATGATTTTTACTGTGATTTTACACATGACGTGTATTTGTTTACCTTTTAAAAAGTACCTTTTTTTTAGTGGCTTCACCCTCCTTCCACTACATCCCGTTCTTATTTTAACCCATTAAAACTCCTGACTTTACAGTTTTGTGGCTTTTGAAACACTAAACTTACAACCTTTCCACCTCTTTCATCATCCACACTGTAGTTTCACATCTAAAAACCACATTACAGTCAAACCAGGGCGGCTGTAAGTTTTGCTCCGTGCTCTTAATTACAACACTGTAAAATCCCTGTGTGTGTTTTTAGGTTTGTGTATGTTTGCGCCACACACATGCTAATAAATAGGATTTGCCTCAGCGGGTGTGGCAGTAATGAACTCACTTTATTTTCTGTACTGTACCTTCACTGACATACAGCAGTCCCTCGCTCCTAACCCTAATTATAACCTCAACCCAATTCTTACCTTAACCATAATCTCCCTAAAAAGTATGAACCCTCAAACAGCCCGGTGACAGGACTGGAAAAATTGTCCTCACTCTCCAAAAATACCATGTCTTTCCAAAAAGATGTAACTTTCTAAAATTGCTCACTTGACAAAAATCTTTTTCCAAAACTGTCCTTACTTTCTAAAACTTTCCATCAATGTCCTCATATTAAAACCATTTTTTGACTTTCCTAAAATATTGTGATTTTCCAAATATGTCTTTGCACTCCAAATGTTTCCTCCCTTCCCAGTAATGTCCCCAGTCAAAAAGAATAATACTTAGTACCTTACTTTCCAAGAATATTGTCACTTCCCCAGAACTGTCCTCACCCTCATGATCTAACATGTTGTCATCACAAAGATCGACAGCACTCCGTTACGCTCCGTGTCATCTGATTGGCTGTCTCCGCCCCTCCTGCAGGCCTGTGGAGGAGGGCAGCACCCCTCCTGGTCGCGGCGTGTTGTCCATGCAGGGTCTGAGTCATGGCGTGATCCGGGTCGACTCAGAGGAGAAGCTGTCGGTCCTCACGCTGCAGGACGTCGGCTCCGTCATGCCCGGAGGTGAGACGGATGGTGCAGGTGCTAATACTGTACCTGCACCTGCACCTGCACCTGTACCTGCACCTGTACCTGCTCCTGTACCTGCACCTGCACCTGTACCTGTACCTGCTCCTGTACCTGTACCTGCTCCTGTACCTGTACCTGCTCCTGTACCTGTACCTGTACCTGCTCCCAAAATGATAAAAACACTCACGGGAAGAAGTTTTGAACATTAGTACAGTTGGAGGTTCTGCTGCTTCACTTGAGTGTTTCCTTTCTTGGGAGACTTTCTGCTTTTGCTCCACTTTTTACTATTTATCTGATAGCTGGAGTTACTTTGTAGATTCTTTTACATTTAACATAAGATAAATGTGACTGCTGTCGGGTAAATATATTCAACTATATATTCATTTTTTAACTGATCTGAAAACATGAAAAACTGTAGATTTAAGGTTTTTGTATATTTGGTGTTTGGATACTTGAGTACATTTTACTGCTATCATTTATCACATGAATGCAGGACTTGTATTTAAGGGAGTATTTTTCCTTTTTGTTACTGATACTTCAGGACCTATATCACTGATCTTAAAATATGTTTACCCCATATTTCATTTCCTAATCATTTTCTGTTGTTTAACAAAGGAAATGTTCATGTAAAACTACACAAATTGTTACTGTTGCAATCATTTCTCATTCATAAAACCACAGCGCTTCTTTCTCTCTCTGCCTGTAGCTATGATGTGTGCGGTGAAGCCGGAAGGTGTTCCTCAGCTCTGTAAAACTGATGAGATTGGAGAGTTGTGCGTTTGCACTGTTGCCACGGGAACCTCCTACTACGGTCTGTCCGGCATGACCAAGAACACCTTTGAGGTGAGCGTGTGAGTGATTTTCTCCTCCCCTGTATTTAGTTTTTACTGTTTTAATGACATACCTTTTTAAAAACTGCCCAGGTCTTCCCCACGTCCAACAGCGGGGCTCCCATCAGTGAGTTTCCCTTCACCAGGACCGGCCTGCTGGGATTCATCGGACCTGCAGGTCTGATCTTCGTGGCGGGGAAGATGGACGGTCTGATGGTGGTCGGGGGTCGTCGGCACAACGCTGACGACATCGTCGCCACGGCGCTCGCTGTGGAGCCCATGAAGTTTGTCTACCGGGGCAGGTAAGCGTTTGGTGCAACGTTAATCCAGTTTGTCTTTGATCCGTATCTCTGCTGCTCAGAGATTATGATTACTGATGCATTTCATTTTAACATTGGAGCTACTTTTTGACTGCTAATATAGTACTGGATACTTTAATCCATTACAATGTGATCATGTTTTGTATTTAAAATCTTGATCTTCAAAGTAACAAGTAACCGCAGCTGTTAGAAAGATATTGTGGCATAAAGTACAAGTGCCTCAAAATTACGTAAATGTACCACCACTTTTTATTTAAATGTTTCTCTAGAAACGTGAAACATACTCATGGTGGGAGCAGGACTAATGGTAGCTGATAAGTTAGCTTACTTAGCTAGTTAGCTTGCAAATGTTAGCCAGCCTCTTTGCTCTGAATGCCAGCGTCCAGTCTGTATGTACAGTATGTGTTAGAGACAGCAGAGCCAAGAGGAGCCTGTGTTCCCTGGATTGTCTTTACTAGAATTTGTTAAGTGACACTGATAAAACCACGGCTGAAGTTTTCCCAGTTTATAATGTTATCCAGCTAAGAAGCACATTGACGCTCTGTGTGTGTGTGTGTGTGTGTGTGTATGTGTGTGTGTGTGTGTGTGTGTGTGTGTGTGTGTGTGTGTGTGT
>LKNJ01003599.1:19500-48677 GCA_002120245.1 Maccullochella peelii
ACACACACACACACACACACACACACACACACATTTTATGTACAGTGTATACACACTTATAAAGCCAGTCACGCAGTATAAAGACATAAACACATAAATCCTGAATATCATAAACAGATAAGACTCCTGTAAACACTCACAAAGAGACTAATGGCTGTTATAACCACACAGACGCAACATAAAGGATCAATCTGGCAACTTCAGTTCTATTTTGTTTTCTTATTGTCCCATGAAACGACAAAAACCAACAATGAATGTTTCCTACTAACAAGTATTGTGTGTGTGCATCCAAAGCCTGATGTATCTTTATATATAATAATAAACTTTATTTATATAGAACTTTTCTTAACAAGGTTACAAAGTGCTTTACAGAGAAAAATAAACAATACATTAAACACATCAGTGATGATCTTCCAGGTAAGAGGAAGCGATTATAACAACGTTCCAATTCCAGACTTTTCCAGAAATTCTAGGCAAGTTCACTCAAAACAGTCAGTGTGCAAAACCCCTGATTTTATAACTTTTGATGTACATTATCAATCGATACATTATTCTCCCACAATGCAATGCGCAAAGGAATTGGAGGAGCTGGGGGAAAAATGAAGTGGCGCTCTCAGAGAACATCTCAGAAAATGTATTATTAACTATTGAGTTTTTTGGAAAAACATTTTGCTTTTCATTGTTAACGTTAATTGGCAGTTGAAATGACATCTTAGAGCACGTGTTGGTATAAAACGGTGAAACATGGTGATTTCTTTGTATACCAACTGCAAAAACAGTACAGCTGGGAAGTATTTAGAGATGGACTAACACATTGTTGGTTTTGGCCTTTTTTTTTTATGGGATTTGTTGACAATAAGAAAACTATTGAATAACACCAGACTGATCCTTTAACACAAACCAGCTCAGGGAAACTGTCACTCTCAGGACACACGCCAGACATTTTAACAGCCACACACATTCTTTCACACCACACACACACAGTACATGATACTGTGCTGTACACTCATACTGTGCATGAACAGATAAAATCTTCCAGCTCCAGATCTCTCTCTAAGCCGGCGTGGAGACTGCGGTGAAACTATAAAAGCCGTCTGGATTTTTACGGCTGCTATAAAACCAAATCTCTTTATTCGTTCACCATCGCAGATAGTGCCTGGCCGTTTTTCCATTCGGCTCGTCTGGTTTTAGACACACGAGGCTGACGGGAGGGGATGTGATGTAACATTATGTGACAGCGCTGGGGGAAAGCTGCTGTTTAGCATTGATTTTTGGTCAGAATATGAAAATTACTGTAGCTGATGGAAAATATATAGATTCCAAATATAGGCAAATAAATCTTTATTACATGTTTAAGCTAAGACTTGTCATATCAGATGTTAATATAATAAGGCAGTAATGCTGTAATTGCAGGCGTTGACATCTAATTTTAAAAGATAATTTCACAGTATTGTACCTAAACGTTGAACAATTTTTATTGAATGAAAATTCAGTAATTTCAATCAACATTTGAAATATTTAGTGCCTCTGAGAGTTACTCCATTTGTAAACCAATTACTCTGAAACACATTTAATTTGTTAATAATATCAGTAATAATTCATAGATTTTAGTGTAAACAATGAAAGCGTGATTTATTTATTTTTTCAAATAGTAATTTCTTTTCATTTTGCAGGGAATCTTGCTTTTTTAGATATCTATGCTCATGCAGGTTTACGAACACACACACTTCACATTTCTGTCATTTATTTCTGTAGCGCACATTTAAAGAGCCTCATTCGTTTATCACAAGTTGCAGGATTTTCTGCCACTGAATCAGGCTTTCAGCATCTGAAGGGATGCGCATCTGCGTTTGTAGAACAGCCAATAGGAACGCGTCCTCTCTCTGAAATGACCTGTGATTGGTCAAAGTCTCCCTTCACGGGCTAGAGTTTCTAAAGCCTTAAAACAGAGCCAAGAGGAGGGGCAGAAGTCTAGTTTTCTCTCAGACCACTTGAATTACAACATGCTGGACAGTTATTATGGAATTTTTGCCCAATGATGCCAAAGAATACTGCCTACCCACCTTTAAGAGATGGATTATACTGTAGAATCTCGTCTCACCCCAACAACCTTTTTCAACAGGAATCACATCATATTAAAAAATATTTTTCAACTTTCCAGGCGATAGACGGTATCCATCAGGTGGGGGTGTACTGCCTGGCTCTGGTGCCCTCCAACACTCTGCCCAAGACTCCTCTGGGTGGCATCCACCTGTCCGAGACCAAGCAGCTCTTCTTGGAAGGGGCACTGCACCCCTGCAACGTGCTCATGTGTCCGCACACCTGCGTCACCAACCTGCCTAAACCCCGGCAGAAGCAGCCAGGTAGAGGAGGAATGATTATGTGATGTGGGTGGACTTTTAATTCTAGAAACATTTTTTGGAGCTCTTTGGAGGTTTTGGGCCAACATTTGGTGGAAGACCAGTGAGAAAGTGAAAAATGTAAGATGGGGAAAAGTTAATACTAAGGTTTTGATGTAACTTAATAAATCTTTCGTAAATAATGTAAAACACCATTTTAAAAAGTAAGTAAGAAAGGTTGGAGAGACTGTGTTTCCCTTCCTCTTTTTCCTGCCCTCCCCTTCTTCTCATGTTTTCTTCCTCCTCTTCCTCAGAGATCGGTCCTGCGTCGGTGATGGTCGGGAATCTGGTGTCGGGGAAGAGGATCGCTCAGGCCAGCGGCAGGGATCTGGGTCAGATCGAAGACAATGACCAGGCAAGGAAGGTGTGTGTGAGAAGGGGGGCTGCTGGTTTTCACCATCATCATCATCATCATCATCATCATCATCATCATCATCAACATCGCACACATATATACATATAATGTCGTCTTTGGATTAATTTCTTCCTGTTTCACACCAATGTGATTAATTCCCAGTCACACTCGTCATTTTGTTTCATTTCTTATCAATTACTTGGCCTGCAGTTTGTTATGCTGTGATTTACATTTCACATATTCATTTATTATAGCATTTACCGTGTCATAATGTCATCATTTAAGGCAGCAAAACAGTTTTAGTGTGTTGCTTTGATTCATTATGTTTTTCCTGGAAAACCAAGCTGAATGTACATGTGACGGTTTCTATCAGGGGACTTTTACAAATTCTTTAGATTCAAGATGCAAAGTTGTTGTTCTTTTTTCCCCCCTCTATGACTCGACATTAAAAAGCAGTTAATGAAGCGATAAAGGAAAGTCTGATGCCAGTAGGTGATGGCAACGGAAGATAGGGAGAGTGTGGTTAGATGCTTTGGCAGCTCTGTTCATGTCATATTTGCGCCAATAAAAGTGAGTAAAACAGGAGAGGGAAGTCGGTGTAGAAACAAAAACAGCGAGCCAGAGAACAAGACTGAAAATAAGAAATAGAGCAAGAAAGAACAGACATGAAGAGAGAGAGAGAGAGCATGTGGACAAGAGAAATGAGAAATGAAGAGAAAACAGAGAATAGAGAGAAAACAACAAAGAGGTGAGACCAGGAGTGATGGAGAGCAACCGGCAGTCTGTGTTACTGACAGAACTGATTTTCCTCCCTTCTCTCGTCTGAAAATGTCATCAGTTACAGCGTCAGGCAGCTGGCGGCTGCACACGCTCTGTAGACTCTAATGAGAAGAGACAGGCCCCCAAAATAATAACCACCACCACCTCCACCGCAGCACACTGGGAGGCTGCAGCAGCCTGTGTCATCAGCCTCCCGCGCAACATGCTGCTAGTGTGGTTGTTTGTTTGGATGTCACCCAACAGATGTTGATGAACATTGTTTTCTGGTGTTTTCAAAATGTTACCAACTAAACTCCCCAACCTTCCTCAAACTGCAACCTCAAAAAACAGTGTTGCCTGCCAGGACATGTTAGACCAAGCAGAAACATAATTTCTGACCCAATATATGTCGCCTTGCCTTTATTTGGCAGTTCAAGGAATTTGACATTTGGGGAAGTACACTTAGTTGCTTTCCTGTCGAGAGTTAGATGAGAAGATTAACACCATTCTTACATCTGTCCATTAGATATGAAGCTGCAGCCAGTTAGCTTAGCTTAGCACAAAGACTGAAAACAGCAAGCCTGGCTCTGTTCAAAGGTTTGAACCCATCCATCCATCCATTTTCTTCCGCTTATCCGGTGCTGGGTCTTGGTGGTGGCAGGGTTGTCCAGGTGTCCCTCTCACTAGCAACACTTTCCAGCTCCTCCTGGGGGATCCCAAGGCGTTCCCAGACCAGATGATATATATAATCCCTCCAGCGGGTCTACCTCGGGGTCTCCTATCAGTTGGACGTGCCCAGAAAACCTCCAAGAGGAGGTGCCCAGGAGGCATCCTGATCAGATGCCCGAACCAACTGGCTCCTTTCGATGCAAAGGAGCAGCTACTCTGAGCTCCCTCCGGATGTCTGAGCTCCTTGCCTTATCCCTAATGGTGATTACAGAGGAAACTAATTTTCGGCCTCTTGTATCCGTAATCTCATTCTTTCGGTCACTATCCAAAGCTCATGACCATGGGTGAGGGTTGGAATGTAGATCGACTGCTTTGCCTTCCAGCTCACCATTGAATCCAAGGAATGATATGTCCCTTTTCCCTTCCAGCCAAACCCCACAGCTGCTGATTTACATGCTGTGTCAAGCAGGAAATCATATCTTGTTCACACCTCAAGCATCCATCAAAAGATCGAGGCTTGCTTTGACGAGACGTTGATAGACACGCTGGCCCTTTTTTTAAGATGTTACACCCTGAAAGGTTGGCACATTTACCTCAGAAGTTGACCTCAGGATCAACGCAGGAGTCTTTATAAAAAGGGAAGGGAGGATAAAGAGTCCTGTCATGAGGAAACAATTTGCCTGTGAAACCATTCCTGTCGTTATATAAAAGGCAATTTAAAGATGGCAGAAACTTGAAGGAAAATGTGTGCAGTGAGGAATCTGAGCTCTATTTTGGCTTCGTGTGCATCTTTGTCCTCTAACAAATTTCAGTCAACTAGCTACAGACCTTTGAATTTCTCGATCACTCAGTAGAAATGGTGCTGCTGTTTTTGATGATGTTCCACACTAACAGAACACGAGAACAGTATGATGCTTAAGCTATGACGCTGCATGTTACATCTGCACGCTATAGCAGCTGTGCTGTTGACAAACCTTGAGACTGCTTGTCTTGGAAAAAGCCTCAGGATCACTGTTTTGGAGGCAAAGTTGCAGCTAATCAAATCTTGGACAAATCTGCTCTGCCATTTTCAAAAGTCATCTGAAATGAAACTAATAGTCCCGAGGCTTTGTGCGATAATTATAAGTCCAAACTGGATGATCGTACTGGTAGTGATTAGCTCAGACGTGGGCTGCATCGTGTTTACTCTTCCTTGTTGAAACTTTTCTCAGCACATGAAGCAGTGGGTCAGTGTTCCTGCAAAATGAGTTTGTGATTTGGGAATCTGGTTTAATTCCTCTGGCAGGCGAGGTCTGTTGTGTTCTATTTTGGTCTAGTTACTAGCTTCTACTGCATGAACTCTTAAGATTTCTTTCTCTTACTATGCTTTTGGCTCCTGCTGCTGCTTCGCGTCATCAACATGTCCATTAACTCACTCCTTCATCAATCTGTTCATGCATCCATCACTGCTTGTATAACTCCACATCTCTCTGAAAACCAAGCCCTCTGTGTGAATGAGCTCCTCTTACTCTTCAGACTCTTGGCGCTGCTTTTGCAATTGTTCCTGTGTTTGTTGAAATGTTCTCTGTGTAATCTTATGGAGTGAAATGTGATTTACTTTGAATGTCCTCTCAGATTCCTCTTCTGATAACATTTATTTATCCAGGCTGAACCCTGTGCTGCTATACTTTGACTCTGTTAAACACTCAGCCTCTGCAGTCAGGAGTTTAATAAAGTAGGATAAACTATAACATTAACCAATCATTAATTTCTGGAATTGCAGATCAAAGATTCACAATTGTTGCTTGAATAGTTTTTTCCCCATTGACCCTGGTTGAAAGAGCGAGTGCTTTTTTTTTTTTTTAGAGCTGCCGTGTTTCACCAACGTTCAACGATCATACAAACAGATCGATTTCAAACCCACATTTACACAAAATAATGTAGACCAGAATGCAATCCGGTCTTCAAAACACCTTCTTTTCTGGGAGGTGCGGAAAGATCATTTTTGGAGCTGTAGGAAATCATAAACTGGAAAAGAAGTACAGTACACAAACAGATTCATGACGTCTGAGAGAGTAAGGGCGTTTTCACACCTGCCTTGTTTAGTTCAGTTGAATCGAACCCTGGTGCGTTTTCCCGGTTAGTGCGGGACAACCGCATCGAAGACCCTTTAGAGGTGTTGGTCTTGGTCCGGTTCCAAACGAACTCTGCAGGGGTTCGTTTGTGGTGGGAACGTGATCCGACCTCGATCCGACCCGGCTAGATATTATCTCAGTTGTCTGAAGGCAGCACGTCTTCTTTTCGAAGTGTGAAGCAGTTTAGTATTTTCCAGACGTTTCCTCGAAGTGCATTCGGTATTCTGCTGCTATAGTTTTGCTGGTGAATTGATGACCAGTTACTGACAGGATGTTACATTAAAAGGTGCATAGATGTTGAGTTAAATGCCAAATCCTGCTGTACTGAGTTACTATTTGTGACTCACAAATAGAGACTAGACCGTTATATATTTTTAGCCAAATTTGAGCCAAAATAGATGTTTTTAAGAAAGTTATAGTTTAGTGAGAGGTTTTGAATGAGTGTCATGTTTTATCGGGAAGATTGTGTATCACACATTCCACAATCAGGAGATAATTTGTGACTCAGTGGTTAGATGGTTCATAAGTGTGCAGTCAGGGCGCTTTAGGGCATTTTGGATAAACACCTAAATGTTAATGTATGAGGCAGGAAACTGAGGGAACTGGAAAGGAAGCAGACTTTCATTTGCTGTTATGAAAGTTTTATGAAAGCTCCGAGTGGAGCCGACAAGCAGCTGAGTGATGTTTTCATCGGGGGGAGAAAACCTTCTTTAAATCTTTTTTACCCCCCCGAGAGATTTGCGAGTAGATGAGAGAGCGTTTCATCACAGTGTCGACTACACGAGTTTAAACGGTGAAACAGGAAACGATGTTTTCAGCAGGAGATCACTGTAGGTTATATACACCACTGAAAGGGCTCCTGTACAACAGGACAACAGTGATAACAGCTTATATAAAACACAGTGATCACACTGAATTACTATGTGTAACGTGAAAGGTGTCCCTCGTAGAAAAACAAGCTCTGACGAACCCACCGTCCACGACCAGCCGAGAGACACTTGGTGATATTTACCAATATGTGATATATTACCAAATAAAGTAATAAATCGCACAGTACTCAATACTTTTGTAAAAAGTAATGAATTACTTTCTACAAAATTAGAAGGTAATTAGTTTATCAGGGGTGTATTACTCCCTAACACAAATGTGGCTCACTTGCGTTCATAAATACAGTTTACTGACCAAAAGAAAAAACTTTTCTTTGAAGAACAGAGTTTCTAGCTTAAAATTTTTTTCTTTCTTTCTTTCTATACTGATAACATTTTACTTGAAAGCAGGAAACACGTGGTGAGTACTTTGATATATAATTAAGTACCAATAAAGATGTTAAACATCCTGAACAGACATAAAACAGATCAGTAAGTATGACATGAATACAGACATCAGTAATATTCCCACTTTATTCCATTACACACAATACTGTTCATACGGCAGCAGAACTTGATGGATCCGTGGTTACGTTTGAGTCATACTGTCTGCACAGAATCAAACCCCATCTCAACCATCAGTTTCAGCCACTATTTGTTCTGCAACTGCATGAATGTGAAATAGAAATGAATAATAATTCAGTTTTGAACAGCCGGTCTCAGTCGGTGAAATTTGCAGTACAGATCGAGCGCGGAGTCCTCCCAGACGTGACGAAACGCTGTGCGAGCGGGGTTCTGTTTGCTTTGCGGTTGGCGGGTTAAGACTCTGGCAGCTGAATCCTCATCACCGATGGCAACGTGCTGGCAGCACACACACACAAATAAAACTGACTTTCTCTGGCAGAACAAAACGCAACATGAATTACACTCCCTGCGATTCACCACTCGGCAGCAAATCTTGAAAAATGCATGAGGCCAGAAACAAACTCTCTCTCTCGATTTGTTCTCGCTAATTTCCATCTCTCTTTTATCGTCTCTGCTGTTGTAAAGCAGGACGCCTTGTTACCTCACCTTGCTCTCCTACTTCCATTCAAATTAACTGTTTCCTTCTCTCTCTTGCAAATTAAGTGCACCCCCCGACACTCCAACACTGTCACAGTCACCAAGCTGACAAAATTGCATTTTATCAGTATCCGCTGTCAGTATCTCAACAAAGCAGAGCTTTTTTTATGATTATTGAGGCTCAAAACGAGTGAATTTGCAGCTGCATTTTCAAGAAATTAAGCTAATTTTTTGACTGTTTTACAACTCAAGTCTACTGTAAAGAATTCCACTTACTGTTACTAAAACGTAATAATTTCCACATTACATATTACTCATTAAAAAAGTAATTACAATTCTAAGTAATTACTCAACAGCAAAAGTAACCGTCTCTCACAGTGGAGCTGCAGGGTTTACAGACCCTCTAACTCTGAGCAAAGCCGGCTGAATGTGCCCTTACCGGAGGCTAACGTTAGCAAGAAAGCTAATGGGACACATTATGTATATAAGATCATTTTGCAGTTATCAGGAGTTCCATTTCTCCTCGTCTAGAGGCGACAAACTGCCTCCCTACACCTCCGGCCCCCCCACTAAGAACGTGCTACATCAGTCTGTCCACTGAACATTTAAAGGGTCAGTCTGCATTAGTCCTTGAAGCGATAAATATTATATAATTATCTTAACATGTAAGACACACAGCAAGTTTCCATCATGCTGCTTTTTCCAAACAAGAAGAATAAAGGCTTTTTGCAGAGTTTCAACCCACATACAGTGCGTGCGTAGAAGTATGTTAATATGCAAACTGTGTTTCTTTAAAATTTTAATCTGATGAGTTTCTTGAACTCTCAGCAGGACGTTCATTCAACTCTTCATTTCAAGTCACAAGAAGAAAGAACTCATGATCATAAGTTGTGAAACGGGTCTGAAAATGATAAACTTTACTTCACTTAAAATAAATGGAGATAAGTGATAAAAAGGTAAGTTGTTCTCACTAAATTCTGATATGTTTTACACTTTACAGCAGCTCTTCCCCCGTGTTAGTCGCCCTGTTGCCTTATTCATGTGTTCAGGGTGTGTGTGTGTGAGAATATGTGTGTTTTGTGTGTCGTCGCCCAGTCTCACCGTTTCTCGTATTTGTGTTTTCAGTTCCTCTTCCTGTCAGAGGTATTACAGTGGAGAGCTCAGACCACTCCAGACCACGTCCTGTACACACTGCTCAACTCCAGGGTGAGACTTCACAACACACACACACACACACACACACACACACACACACACACACACACACACACACACATACATATTGATGTGGGTTTGTGGGGCCAATATATGAGCTATATACAATACCTTAAATAAGAGGTTGCTGAGTAGGTTCAGCCAAGGGCCAGTTTGAAGTTTTCCCATGTGTATCTGACTATAATATGAGTTATGAACAAGGCAAAGAGAAGAGTCTCTTTATGTTGCAACATTTGCTTTATATTATATTTTACCATTTTATATTGGTGCTTTTTTGTTTTTCTTACGCAGTGTGTGCAGCCTGACAGAACACGTGAGACAGAGAACGACAGAAGGGCAGAGAAGGAATGATTCGTGGCATATTTACTCATTTGTTTGTTTGTGAAGAAGAATAGGCGTAGTTGGTATTCTGATGCAGTTTGTGTACGAGGCTGTGTGTGAATTGGCTCCGTATGACGGTTATGTTAGTTTGCATAATGGTAAAATGATCCACTGGTTTGTTTACAGCTGTTCAGCACCGAGATGCTGCAACGGAAAATCTGATTTGACATCTGCTGATACACACTGCTGATTGAATGTGTCAATCATCTTTCTGTGCGTGTGTGTGTGTGTGTGACCTCCAGGGTACGATAGCCAGCTCTCTGACTTGTGTTCAGTTACATAAGAGGGCAGAGAAGATCTCCGGCATGCTGGCTGAACGGGCCCACCTGCAGGATGGAGACCACGTGGCGCTGGTCTACCCTCCAGGTAAACGCTGATGTTTTGCATGTCGATATCAGTTTCAGTATATCTTTGTAGTGACGGGGATTATTTCCAAAATCTCAAACTGGAGAAAAATTCCATTGAAATTAATTGATTTGACTCAGCAAACGTTGCTAGCTAGATTATCACAAGGCGGTAAAACAGCTTTGGAAACTGTTCTGAACCCATATTATCACGATTTACCGTTAAAGCAGCAGATTAATACTACAGATGGTTTCAAATAGGTTCTTTTCTCACAAAACAGCAGCGCTGGACAACTAAAGACTTCCTCTCAGATGCTTGATTTAGTGACTTCTACATCACAACGTTCACTGGGACGTGTCGAGATTGCCTAAATCTAAGGATCAGACCAGGGTTTTTGCAAGTTTTAGCACATTTACTACAGACCACATGCTGTTTCCAAAGTATTCTGTAGTATTTTTATATTGTTGTTTTTGCTGCTTTTTGTTCCTGTAAATAAGGATGATCTGTCAAACCCTGCATCTGGATGTTTCATACACAGACGAAGGTTCAAGGTGCTGCACAGAGAAGTTAAAGCAACACAATTAAAAAGAGCAAAATTAAAATAGATGTAGTATATAGATGTATAAAAATAGTTGCCTTTTTTTCTGGAAAATGGTCAGTATTATCAAGTGTAAATGATTTGTACTAAATTGAGTAAAACGTGCCAGAACTTTGTAATGACCCTTCCACTTGTAAACAAGGACAAAGTGTGTGTGTTTTGAAATGAGGAAGGACACGACCAAGACGTTCAGAGCCGTTCAGTCGGGCAGCGAGATCGAAGAGAGAGTGCCGCGGGGAAAATTAAGGAGAACGGAAAGAGTTGTAATTTCCCTCAGAGCCTCGTGTCCGTCACGGCAGGACGAGTTTCTCTTAAAGCGGAATTCAATTAATCGCCCCCAGAGTGCTCCGCTCAATACTTAACCTCCTCACCTCTGAGAGTGTGTATGTGTGACCGTTTTCTTTTTCTTTCTCATCTTTCCTGCCCTCTCCTTTCCTTTCCCCATCTCCATTTTCTTTCCTTCACCATTCTTCCTCCTCCTCCCTTCCTCTTGCTCCCATCTCTCCTCATTTACCTCCCTGACATCCCTGCTTCTTCCCTCCTTCCTCCACCTTTCTTTCCTTCTCCTCTTCATCTGATGCTGTCCATCTCTTCCCCTCTTTTCCTCCTCTCCCCCATCTCACCTCACTTTTTCTCTTCCTCCTCCTCCTGTCTTCTTCTTCTTCTTCCTTCTTGTACCTCCCTCCCTTTTCCTCCCCCTCCTCTAGGTATCGACCTCATCGTGGCGTTTTACGGCTGCCTGTACGCCGGCTGCGTACCGATCACGGTGCGACCGCCTCACCCACAGAACATCGCCACCACGCTGCCCACCGTCAAGATGATCGTGGAGGTAAAAACCTTAATCTGACGTATTATTTATGATTTCCAAGCAGCATGTTGTCTCATGTTGTAACAGTACGACTATTTATTTAAAAAATGGCTTCAAGTTGAAATAGTCAGAAACTAATTAGTCACCATCTCACACTGAGCTTGTAAGCCTAATAAATTCTAAATTCACAGCAGAGAAAACCAAAATCACATGTTTTAATACTCCTTTAAAAAAACAACTCTTTTGCACAATTTATTCAAAGTCATTCATTAAAGCAACACGGATGCTGTATTACTGTAGGTGGCACCTATATGAAATGCCATCTGAATAAAGTGAGTTTAATCAATCATCATTATTCTACTTGTCTCTGTACATTTTAAGTCCTAAATGATGGATATTTGGGACACTACGACCTCACAGTCACCATCAGCATCTCAAAGCGTAAGAGGATCCTGCCTTGTGGAAACTCCTTTGTCAAAAATATATTTAACAAATCAGCCTTATGGCTCGTGTTCAACTCATAAAGCAAAAAGACGGAGTGTAAACCAAAGAAAGATGGAGTGTAAACCAAAGAAAGATGGAGTGAAGGGGCAAAGGATTCGACAGTTTGCAGAAACCGGGCAACTGGCCAGCGGTCTGGAAAAATAACTGAAAGAATGAATGTGAGTTGTGAATAACGACGAGCCTCGTTCATCTCTTAAGAGAGCTGGCAGGAGGCGATGTAGGAGATCAGAGCTGCAGTTTCTTTGCTATAAATCTCACAAGCTGTTGAATTGAACAGTTTTGCTTCAAGGGGGTGTTTTTAAAGTGAGGCTCGCTCTTCCACACTGTCGGATAACACACGGTAACGATGAAATGTGCCGTTTTCTTCACCGGTTACTGCTGAGGCATTTTATCAGATTCCAGCTGTCTGCACTGTGTCGCGCAGGTGAGCCGGTCGGTGTGTGTGATGACCACACAGCTCATCTGTAAACTGCTGAGGTCGAAGGAGGCCTCGGCCGCCGTGGACGTCCGGACCTGGCCCCCTGTCCTGGACACAGGTACGCACACATAAGGCATTCCCTAGCCCCTTTCCCCAACCCTAACCAACACAACTGTAACCGTAACCCTGAACCTAAACCTAACTCTAACCTGAATCTTAAAACCATGTCTGAACCCTCAAACAGCCCTTTGAAGGTCTGTCTGAAAGTGAGGACCGGCCAAAATGTCCTCACTTTCCAAAAATCTCCTAAAACTCAAGTTGGTTATCTATACAGATGAAATGAGCAAATAGTTTGGCGTTGTTATTTCTGATAAACAGGTATGTTGTACCTCTGTCAGTTCTCTTTCTAACTGTTGCTCTGCTGTTTCTCCAAAGTTTTGTTAAAATGAAGGCAAACAGGAAACTCCTGCACAGTTTGAATCCCAGTTTAAAAGAGATCAAGCTGATTAACCTGATGAAGCTCATGTTGTTTAACAAGACAGGTGATGAGTGGGGAAAAATAGACATTTTCAAAAACATTGAAGAAAATAAAGTAAATGGCTGTGTACTGTACATGCACTGTATGTTGAAGCAGCACTGATGGAACCAGGTTGATTTTCTTTTTAGATGATTTGCCAAAGAAGAAACCTCCTCTGCTGTATAAACCGTCCAACCCCGACACCCTGGCCTACCTGGACTTCAGTGTCTCCACCACTGGCATGCTGGCTGGAGTCAAGGTACACACACACACACACACACACACACACACACACTGAGCTGACCTACCTGTCTGTATTTTTACACAAACTTATGATGTACTGTTTTAGTTTTTTAGCCACATTAGCTAATGTAGCTAAATGTTAATAACTGTGGAGATCATGATTTTCAGTCCCTTTTGTTTTGTATTTTCCTATTCTAATTTCCTTCTTTTTAACTTTTAAAGATTTCTTTTGTATGTGTGGCAATCAAAGTTATACAGTAGAACTGTCTGTGTGAGCTCTGATGACAGTAATCGGGATGGAGTCCCATGTTTACGACTCGTGATTGTTCGTCGGAGAAGTCAAGACAGCTGTTGCGGAGTTGGTCATATGAGGGTTAAAAATGGGAATGTCGCACCATATTGGGTTTAATTACCATGAACGATGGATTTTGGCAAACGTGAGGCGTCCATGTTTGTTCGGTTTTCAGACACTTCCGTATTAAGTTGGATTCATCTGAGCTTTCAGAACAATCTGAGTGTTCGTGTATGAAATGTATGCTAATATTAATATGCTAACGTTAGCACATAATGGCTATATGTTGCCCAGAAATTCGCCGTTTTGAATCAAAATGTGTCATTCACTTGAATCGTGTAGATCAGAAGAGGTTTTTTTGAGGGGGGAATCTTCTTCTCAATAAAACATCTTTGGTGAGACCTTTCGAGTCGTTTGGCCAATCAGAGGGGTGGAGGTGGCAGAGGAGGAAACTGGGGCAAGAAGGAGGCACATTACTAAGCAGTGAAAACGAGCACTTGAAAGACTTGTACAGAAAGACTGAAGAAATAAACTGAATTTATTTTCTTCTTCTGAGTTTACAAACATGTCACCTTTTGCACCTCTTGTGAGTGTGCAGGTCTGCAGTAGGAATGGATAACATGATAAACATGCTGACATGTAGCATCTGTCCTTTAGCATTCTTAACGAAAACATCTAATAGTGGTCACCCTGCAGGCTAACTTGCTAAGTGTAATAATAGCATGTATTTTAACATTAATATTTAGCTGAAAGGACTCTTTCTTTTAGGTAACAACATGGCCATTACTTGGCACCATCATCAGGCAAAACTTAACTTTTTTTGTCCCACATTTGTTAAAAATGTGTCTTTCAGTCTCTGGTGTGTAATGACCATTAGCAGCAGCTAGCATGGCTATAGATTTGTTTAAGAAATGACACTGATTGGATAGTTAGGGCCTCCACATTGTAGGAGAAATGTCATATCTGGTCTGATTGTGACGACATCAGCCCATGTATGTTTTGACATTTGAAGAATTGAGACTGATTGGCTTGATTAATACTGATTAAAGGTCAACATTTCTAAGATATGTTGCTGTCATTGCCTGACATGTTTCTGTGTATATGCAGTGAAACACTTTATTCAGTAATGTAAGATCTACTGTGCAGCGCAGACTGTTGGAGGTGCGCAGTTAGATGGTGACATTTTAAACATTAAAGCAGCAAAACAAACCTGCATCCTGAACTCAACTCATTGTTTCTCTGCCTGGTGCGAGTATGTTAAAACACATCTGGAGGGGATCCTGAAACAAACAGCTGTAAAGTGATTCTCCATTGCTGGTCGTTCTGTCATCTCTGTATGCCACAACATATTTCTCCTGTTAATGTTCACACCATCAGCGACCGTTGCTTCGTCATTTTGCATCATAGTTACAATTTAAAAAAAAAAATCCTCATTAATGAGAAACACACACTAATCGGCGAAAAAGGAAAAGCAGGGCGGGAGGAAACAATGCCAGCATATTTTCTCACATGCTGGTAAATTGCCTGTCCATTATGTTTAATCACCGTTCTTAATGAGCAAATCAGTCAATGCTGGAGCATGAACGCTACATCGGGCAGCGCTGGTGCCAAAACACAACCAGAAAAACAAGGCGGTCAATTCATCTGGTCACTGCTGCACCCAGAGGCTCCTCATGTCTGACGTTTTGTTATGCTAATCAGTGCGCTGCGGACATATTTCTAGTTAATTAATCTTTTTTTTATTTTTTTTAGCACCACTGAGAGCAGGAGGTCCTGAGTTCATCCATTAGATTTTCTTTGTGGTGTGAGTCTGAGGAAAGAACATTTTCTGTTTCTCAGTTCTGCTTAAAAAAGAAAAGGAGAATATCTCCGCTTGTTTCCAGTGACTGTGTTAAGCTTCAGTTTTTAGCCTAAAATCATTATTTGTTTCTAGTTGCGGTGCAAAAAAACCGGATCCACTGCATATGTGAAATTCACATTTTCTTTAGGAAGATATGTTTTCAGACTGAGCGTGTGTATTAATGACTGTACCTTTACTGATGTGTCTGTCTGGCTGTTCAGATGTCTCACACAGCCACCAGTGCCTTCTGCCGCTCCATCAAGCTGCAGTGTGAGCTTTACCCGTCCAGAGAGGTCGCCATCTGCCTGGACCCGTACTGCGGCCTGGGCTTCGTCCTCTGGTGCCTTTGCAGGTCAGACAATAATCTCACCTGCAGATTAAGAATAACAGAGAATATCACAAATAATACACAATCAATTAGTTACAGTGAAAGTCACTAAAACTTTGTCCACACGGTCAGTACCGCAACATAATCCATCCACACTCAACTCTCCTCTCGTCTGGTTTCTCTCTGCAGTGTGTACTCAGGTCACCAGTCCATCCTGATCCCTCCGTCCGAGCTGGAGGTGAACCCGGCTCTCTGGCTGTCGGCCGTCAGTCAGTACAAAGTCCGAGACACTTTCTGCTCCTACAGCGTCATGGAGCTCTGCACCAAAGGCCTCGGCCTGCAGACCGACTCTCTGAAGGTAAGAGGGGCGCTCTGTCTCCAGGAGAATTTGTATTGTATTTTATGAACCCAAAGAGGCTCAGAAACAATTATCTGAAAGGAAAAAATTGAATGTGGCATGCAAAAGTAAAAGGGAATGGATCACAGATACTAAATGTCACCAAACAACTTCTCATTCTACATCCTTCTTGCCTCCTTCAGTCTCGAGGGTTGGACTTGTCTCGGGTGAGGACGTGTGTGGTTGTAGCGGAGGAGCGTCCCAGGACAGCCCTGACGCAGTCCTTCTCCAAACTCTTCAAGGACCTGGGACTCCACCCTCGGGCCGTCAGCACCTCCTTCGGCTGCAGGGTCAACCTGGCAATCTGCCTGCAGGTCAGTCAGACTTTGGCCTCTTTCTTTCTGTTTTTCTCTGCTTCCATTTTGCTTTTTCGCAGAGACTGAGGTTGTTTCTTGGTGTGACGTGTGGCTGGATTCACTGTTAAAATTGCGCGTTCACATTTGAGAAACTAGCTGCTTTTGTTCTTTATGACACAGGATCAAGTTAGCTGAAGCTGAGCTCTTTGCTAGCAGGTATTTTCTATTTTGCTAAATGTCTATTAGCCTCAAAAGGTAAATTACTCCGTCATACTTGGGTAACGACAACAGAAACTCCTCTTAACTGTAGATTAGCTTATAAATGACGACCAGCTGAGTTTGCGAGTTTGGTTTATACCTGTGGATCCAATTTGTAGGAGCTTTGTTTTGTTGTGAGAGTCCGATCAGGACATCAGTATCTCTATTCCTTCAGTGCAGAGATACAGTATTTTCCAGGATGTCTTTAGCCTTAGTATGTACAAAGATTGGAGGTGGAAACTGCTAACTTAGCTGTCAAAAGTGAAAAGTACACCTTCCTACAACTCCAACACTGTCATATTTACTTGTTGTAAATTATTTAACCCCTCTAAAATATAACGAGACAGCACGGTTTAACAATTGGTTAGCTTTCACATTGGAGCTATTTCAGTATTTGTATGATAATTCAGCCCTTTGTAAGATGTACAATCCAAAACTATAAAAGCCCCTAAATGTATGATTTTGACGTGTCATAATTCATTTTTTCAAAACACTGATCGTAATACATTAAGTCTTTATATAATTCTTGCGCTGATGTAGCATCTCGGCGGTCCAGTTCTTATAGTGAATTTGACAGCTGATTATTGGATGCACTGGTAACCTGCTTGCCAGATAACGAGATACAAAATGTTAAAAGACAGTTTTAGATTGGAAGGTGTCCGTTTAGCACATAATTTTCTTTGAGTTCAGGCAGGCAAACGCTGTAGCAGAATATGCAGAGAATGGACACTTGGCATCAAAGCTTTGAATTGCGTCTGAACCGTGAGATTCTCAGCTTCCCGATGCAATTGGAATGGTGCGTTTACGATCACATGATACGGGAACAGAAACTTGCTGGCTCACTTGAGTGGAAATTGGCTGGAATGGATGACAGCACCAAAATGTATATATTGTCATTTTGTCCACTGAAGGACAACATCCAGTAAATGGATGTAACTCACTGAGGAAAAGGTGTATTTGCACCAGACTTCACATGGAACTCCAAAACACCTGATTACAACTTTTCACATTGAAAAAACAAAAATTCCCAGGTTGACTGTGGAGTTAATCAACAAAAAAGCTTTTTTTTTTTTCACTGGCTTTTTTAAATATCAAATATGATATGCTCACATAAAGGTAATGTATGATGGTGACTTTACACTGCAGAAAGAAAGGGCAGGTTCCCCTGAATCATGTGATGTATAACACATATAAAAATATAAAACTATGCCCAGGCGTTTCTTTGTCTGTGTAGGTTTAAGAGGAAAAGTCTGGCTGATGAATTGGTGCTTTCAGGGACAGTGGACTGACAGATATAACCCTAAATGGGTTTTCATACCCTTCAGTTTGGGGTTTGCAGGTTATCCCATCACTGCTCAAGCGGAGGAAACCACATAACTGCAATTTTGGTTGTATTGCTTTGTACTACATTGGAAGTTTACGGCGTTGTTAATCAGTTGAATGATTTTTACAACTCCTGGGTCGCTTGAAACCTGTTCATTTCTGGCTATGAAGTGTAAAAAATACAAGAATGACCAAACGCCCTTTTTCCAGATTCAGGGTATTAAACCAGCAACACTGAGGATCAAGATTTCAGCCTCAGTCATTCGCTCTTCGCCTTCGTCTTTCATCCAAACAAGCCAATTTTTCAGCTTTTCCTCTGAATGTCTCTCGGATTCAGCGTCATCCTTCCATTTCAAGCTGATCATTGCTCTTACATTGCAGCTATGATTTGCAACCTTAAGTGGATCAATTGAGGTTATTCGCCAAGTTCATATGTTAAAATGTCACAAAGCTTCCCCCCTTTGCTGTTCTTAAAACCCAAAGAGAGGAATTAAAGGATCTGCTCAAGAAAATCAGTTAAAGTTGTTTCCAGTTTAGATATATAGATATTAATGGTAAGATACGATGACAGTTTGAAATATTACAGATTTTTAACATAATTTAATCAGCAGCACAATGAGATTTCTAACTGCATGGCTCGTAACTTGAATTAACAGAGTCAATATACACTAATATTACCGCAAAACAACTAATATTACGAAGTATGTTGAATGACTACTCTGTGACCTAAAATAACAAAACTATTTGTAGCAGCTTTGGCTGAACTAACATTTGGCTGAACAGGTTTTTCAGTCCTGACTGCTTATTTTGTTTCTTTCAGTTTTCCATTTTGACATTTTTCTTCCTTCCCTCCACCTTCCTTGTTTTAATCATAACCCCGCCCACATATCTCATACTTGGTTTTGTCTCCGCCCTCCCTCCTTGCCTCCTCCTCCTCCTCCTCCTCCTCCTCCACCCCTCTTTGCTGCTGTAGCCTCACAGGCTGGGAAAGCTTGCCGACCAGGTAGGGAACCACCATCAAACCCCCCAAACCACCACCACCACTTCCTCCACCCCAATGCTTGTCAGCACATCACTCATCAGCTGGCTTTAAGCTAAGATTGCTCCACTGAAAATCTAGATTTTCACATCTAGCTGAGAAACTAATCTAACTTCACATCATTGAAAATCTAGATTTTCAGTTTCCAATACACCCTGTAGGGTTGAAAAGGTGTCAGACAACAGGAGCTGTGGTCAGTTTGGATTCACAAAAGTTGGGGCCTGGTCACACCAGCATTTATGACGAAATAATAGACCAAAATCAACAAATTTCAGTGGAATCGCTGCACTATGTTTATTTGCGCGTTGTTTTCACATTTAGTTCAACTTTGATGAAGTTTGACATGCAAATCTTAGGATCTTAAACCATCTTAAAGGGGAACTCCACTGATTTTACACATCAAAGTCTGTTTACAGGTATTGGTGAGTACTACCGCATATGTGAAAAAACGTTGTATACAGCCTTTTGTGGCTCCAGAGGAAAATGCACGAAATCTGATAAAGTTAGAAAATAAAAACAATCTGTTGGTGTGAAGTTAGAGAGAAGTGAGCTTACCAGCCCGCTGCTCATCTCTGCCGCAGGCTACATTAGCCGCTACTAGCATAACAAACCCCAATCTCCAAACATACTGTCTGTGGTTGAGTTGCATTGTGGGTAATGTAGGCGCCAGGTTTTGACACGGAGGAAGAATGCGTGTATTAAACTGGTTCTGCTGCATAGATTCCAACAATGCTACAGGAGTGCGATGCTAAATCAGCGGAGCGCTGACCTTCGAGGAAACGGAGAGACAAAGAGTACAAAAACTGAAGAAGCTGTTGTATTAGTTGTGTTGTACCATCTAACTTTACATGACCCTGCACTGCCACGGTATAAACTGCTTCTTAAAAGTGATGCATCATCGTCCGCAGTCAACCACGAGACAGGAGTCGATGGGCCAAATATGTCTCTTGAAAAAGTGAATTTTCTGGTGTGACCGGGCTCAAACCACTTCTCCACCATTGGTCCGTGTGTTCCAAAGACAGACCGTATATAAAGATGGTCGACGTGTCCTTTAGCTACCTTGTGGAGATGATGGCGTCTTCCATTTTGTGCTCTGGGTGTGGGCGTCTGACTCCCAGCATGCCGCTGTGTGTCTGGTGGTGTACACACAGGTGTTTTTTTTTAATCCTGAATCACCTGAGAGAGAAAAGGGGGATGGAGGGATGGTGGAGGAAGAGAGAGGTCAGAACGGGGGTCTTTATCTCTTTGTTTTCTCTTTATTTTCACTCTCACTCACATGTAAGAGTACAGCAGCCGACACAGAACTGAGACACTTATTTGACCTATATATCTTGTAGACATAAACTAACATTTTTCATAGATTTTATATGTGTATATATTTTCTCAGGGCTCTGCCACTCAAGAGTTTTTATGTAATCACTCAACTACGTCATCATCGTCACCCCTTCCTTCCTTCATCTTTCTTTTCCCCTGGCTTGGTATCACTTTTCCCTCTTTTCTTCCCTCTAAGAGTTTTATTGTGACTTTTTTATTTGCATGTCCATCAAGTCGCATCTAATTTTAATTGTTGGGATATCTTTGTTAATATTCTAATCTGCGTTTCGTTTTGCTGATTTCCTTCTAAAATCATCCCACTGCTGTCGCTCCCACATTGTTCTGTCCACCATTTTGTAATAAGTGTTGTAGAGGTTTTGTGGGATCCCACCTTTGCTCTCAAACCCGAAGCTTCTCCCTCAGCTGTGAAGGGAAAGCTCGTCTCTGTGAGCACTAGTGCATCCACAGCGCCCTGGTAGGAGTAGAAGTAGTGGTTCTAGTAGTAGAAGAGGTTTTTGTCATGCAGCTGTACAAAAGGACATTGTGTGACCCTGCAGTGTTGACTGTTGTTGTTGTTGGTGTTTCTCAGGGCACCTCGGGACCCGACCCCACAACTGTGTTTGTTGACATGAGAGCGCTACGGCATGACAGGTGAGTTTAACAAACCACACACCTGAATTGTCTGAAGTTATTCATTGTTTAGTTTTTTTAGCTGAGAAACTAATCTAACTTCATGCTTTTCCAGATGCAATAAGTCAAAACAAAGATTAATCAGTTATTATTTAATTGATTCTTAGTCTCTTTGCAGTGATAAATAATTTCTTAGGCTGTTGAACAACTAGATGGTGTACATCTAGTACGTGGTTGCTGGCCGGTCTTTTGGTCCAGACTGATATATCTCGGCAACTATTGGATGGATTTTCTTGAAATTCATAGTACTTAAAGCGAATGATTTCTAATGACGTTGGTAATCCAGTGACGTTTCCTCTAGCGCCACCAACAGGTCTAAACACCTCTAAACCGAATGACCAAGTTACTGTCAGCCACAGCTGCACTAACTTTAACATAGCATGTTGACCTGCTAATGTTCATGAAATACATGCTATAATGTTTGCTAACATGCTAAAAGTTACATAATAAATGTTAGTATATGGGTGTGGGCAGTGTTAACAACTGCAAGCATGCTAACATGCTAATGTTAGCACTGGTATTAAGTGTATTATTTGTAGTTTTTGGACACATGGCGCTTTAAATGTCAGTTTCAGCTGTAGAAGACTGTGGTTGAACTGGACAAGAGAGGACAATTTTCATGAATAATAATAATAATAAAATGAAAAGGTGGTGCTCAATTAATTAGCCTATAATTTCCTAATGATTCCGTAGGACGTTTCCTGGAAATAACTATACAATTTGATGCTAATAATTTTAGGAAATTGCAAACAAACAGAAAAGTTGTGAGACAGTTATTTGAGTTTAGTTTATTGAGTTTAAAGCCGTGAAAAATTAGCTCTGTTTAAAGCAAAATAAGTATCTATTGTACTTCATTAATCATTGGATTTTTTTATTCTCCACGTGTGGTGAATTATATATTTGACTGTTGACAAATTTTACATGTTTGCATTTCAGTTATTTAGAAATAATTGATTGGAAGTGTACCAATTAAACACCGTCTCCATTACATAGTAATTTCCAGGAACCTTCCTATAATTTCCTAGAAAGGAACTTCTAACAGTAAATTCATAGGAACTACACAACCGTTACCAATAAGGCCCTTATGAATTTCTATTGATTAAAACAAACCTTATTTAACGCCTTTAAAATGAATAAACAGCTTCCAGTTAATATTGAACTGTATTTGATTTGCGTGAAGGGTTTTTGCATTTACGTACAGCTCAATAATAGCACCCTCTTGTGTTTCCTCGCATCAGATTTCATCCCACAGTGAATCTGTTTTCAGACGTTAAATATGTTCTGCGCCCACAACATTTTGTGTTTGGTGCTGTGGGATCTCGGCCCTGTTGCGGCCTCTTGCTGGGCAGCTTCAGCGTGAATGTGGGGAAGTTTATGAACGTAAAGCAGCGGCGGGGGGGGCTGGTGAATGAGAACATGTAGCTCAGCAAACACTCCCAGAATAAATAAAGTGCTCAGTAAAGATCCTTATTCTACTGCACGACTTGTTCTACAGCTGAGATCCTCGTCGCTCCTGGCTGATTGTAAAAAAGTTTGAATATAATGAGAAGCTGAAAGTTTCTTCAAGACAATGCGACGATTTCTGGCATGTCAGCTCGACGCCCCGACTGTCACCCTCACAGCCTCTCCACTTCCTCTAAAACGCTTCCAGTCTGAGAAAGATGCACTAGAAACCCGTCAGACCCAGTCTGAGTCACGTTTCATGCTGGGTGACACTATAAATAGCAGCTCGGGAGTCTCCAGAATTTCTTTTGCCAGAGTTTTGGCTTTCGGGGGAGCAAGTCTGACTCGGTTTGGTTTGGAAATCGCCTCGAGGGCTCAACATTAGTGTCAGTTTCATGTCTTGAGGAGGTGAAACGTATTCAGTTTCCAGGCAGCAGAGATGGACAAACACTCCGGGATGACGAGCAAGACTTGAATTTATTCAAATGGCTTATGACAAGGTGGTCCGGTGGGATTAAAGGAACGATACTGAGACCACTTCAGCTCAGCTAGACACCGGCTCACAGTTGAAACTGTAAAATGTAAATTTCAACTTACCAAAAGTTTCCCAGTGTGTCTGGGCAGATCATTACGGCCTTCAGCCTGCGACCGCTCTGCTGTCATTTTCCTCCAGAGAAGTCACAGTTCATGAAGCAGCGAGTCCTGCCGAGTTTAAATAGAGCTGCCACTGTGCGTGATTACATGTAATCACTGTTGATTTAAGCAGGTTTCTACCAGAGACGACCAACCACTTCTGTCAGCTTCCTTTGGGGATCAATGCTTTTATTTTTTTATTTTTAGTTGTTAGGACAAAAGTATAATTATTGGGGGGGTTTTGCCAGACATCCTTTATTTCATCTCAAATGACATATTTGGACATTAACTCAAATCATTTTAATAGTCCCAGGTTCAGTATGGAAATCAAATCCTCCAAAACTATAAACACTGAAATATGAAATACTTTATTCCGAAAAGGAGAAAGAACTTAGAAATTATTTGGTTAATTATCCGATATTAGACATTTTGTCAATCCATGTACTTTTTGAACCCCAGAGGTTAAAAAAATTAAAGACATTTTTTCGTATGTATTTACAGACTAAATATGTATATGTTTATATAAGCATATATATTGCTTTAATGTTCCCCAGGGTCAGACTAGTGGAGAGGGGGTCACCACACAGCCTGCCACTGATGGAGTCTGGGAAGGTAACTCCCTGTTATTAAAATGATTAAATAATTTAAATGTTAATGTTTTGTATATTTTTATTTTATGTATGCATTTATTATCGTTTCCATTTTATTTTAATGCTCCATGTCAACTTGACATTGTCACTTACGTATATATAAGCTATTAATCACGAGAAAATGTTGCTGTTTTGTCTCCGGTCCTCTCTGGTTCCTGAGCAGATCCTGCCGGGGGTCCGAATCATCATCGCCAACCCAGAGACCAAGGGACCAATGGGAGAGTCACATCTGGGCGAGGTTTGTCTGAGTTTCAGCAGCTACAAATCACTTTTTACCCAAACCAAAGATCATGACAACAGACTGTGAGGCCACAGCAGGAAGAATCTGTACACACACACAAGAATATTTGACTTCCAAGAACAATTTACAGGAAGATCGAAATGGACGTACAGCTGAAAACGAGGACAACAAAGCCGAACATAAACATAGAACTATTATGTACATACAAGTAGGATATATAGATACACTGTATATAAAGAGCGCCCATTGGTTTAGAAGACAGTTTAGTACTTCCTGTTTAGTTTGGCCTCGCCTCCTTATTCGATCATTCCTAGAAGCAAAACTTAACCAGTTTGTTTTTTATGATTTAGAAAATATTTCTTAATATTTTAGAAAATAAAAACATACATTTATAAGCAAACATCTTACTCAAGATTAAGGTTTTTAGATTTTTATTACACCTTAAACAATTTGTTGGATTAATCGATTAATAACAATTTTAATCATCCATTAATCCTTTTAAGGACTTTATTAAATAAAACCAAACATTTGTTGGTTCCTGCTTCTCTTTTAGACACAAGCAAGTCATTGATTAATTGAAAATATAATTGATAAATTATTTGATAATGAAAATAATCAGTCGTTGCAGCGTGTCCTTTTTAAAGGAGTCTGTTTCTCCTTCTATTCTCATTATATCTCCAAACACATGAAGCAGAACTTTAACAGGAGCTCCACCTGCTCCACCCGCTGTAACAGCTGATGTCGTGTGTTTGTAGATCTGGGTGCACAGCGGCCACAACGCCAGCGGTTACTTCACCGTCTACGGAGACGAGGCGCTGCAGTCGGACCATTTCAACTCCAGACTCAGCTTCGGAGACACGCAAACCGTCTGGGCGCGAACCGGATACCTGGGCTTCCTCCGCAGGACCGAGCTGACCGACGCCAGCGGAGGTGAGGACATGACCCGAAAGCAGAAGCAGTTTGACACATGATGCTTTTTATCTGCGTGTTGGTCTGAAATGTTTAATTATCAGTGAAGCTTTGAGGAGTTCTGAGCCAAAACGTCCAGTTTGGGGAATAAACATCAACTTTTATGACATTAAGTCTCAAAAAGTTTGGACCTTTTTCAAACCAAACTTATCAGAAAAATGAACACTTGAACAAACATCAGCGTGATAAGAACTAACTAAAATGACAGAAACCATCTTTGGGGGGAAATTTTATTTGACATGTGCTTTGACTTTTCACAACATGGAGGGGGCGGGGCTTATGAGGGGCGATCCAGATGTTTTGGCTTCACTTTTGGGAGCTGTCATGTCAGCCATCTTTATGTAGTCTGTGGTCCAGATGTTTAGACACTGACTATTGAATATTTGTTGTAAACTACTATGAGAGATGACAACCGTCCTGCATCCAACACTTTAAATACACTTTTTTTCTCATTGTGTGTGCGCAGAGCGTCATGACGCCCTGTACGTGGTCGGCGCTCTGGAGGAAGCCATGGAGCTGAGAGGGATGCGTTACCACCCCATCGACATCGAGACCTCCGTCATCAGGACGCACAAGAGCATCACAGAGTGGTGAGGAACGGCAGCAAGCTAACGCGACACACCACGGCCAACAAAGGAGACGTGACGTCATAGTAGTTTCACCAATTTATAATTAGGTTACGCAAGTTTTTACCGCATTTCTGAAAGGTTGGTCAAAATACACTGAAGAGGGAACGTCTTCATCTTCTGCTCTGTGTATTTACATAATTAATGGAACCATTTCAAATTGAATAGCTAAAACTAACCGTGTGATTTATGGAGTTATGGCTATTTTCACTACACTGACATCCTAATAGTTTTCTAGATTTATTTTAGTTACAGACTTATAGTTATGAAATATTATCTTAAATTTACACGACTCACTTCAAATCTAAAAAATGTCCAACAATCGGTGCAATTTAGTTGAAATTGCTGCTGGAAAATTGAGTAATTTTGAGCTCCAGTTATCACAAAAAACCCCTGTGAGATCCTGGAGGGACATGCGTCATGTTCGTGTTTCTTCTTCTTCGTCTGTCCCTCCAGCGCGGTGTTTACGTGGACCAACCTGCTGGTGGTGGTGGTCGAGCTGGACGGCTCGGAGCAAGAGGCCCTGGACCTGGTCCCCCTGGTCACCAACGTGGTGCTGGAGGAGCACTACCTGATCGTGGGCGTGGTGGTGGTGGTCGACATCGGCGTCATCCCCATCAACTCCCGCGGCGAGAAGCAGCGCATGCACCTGCGCGACGGCTTCCTGGCCGACCAGTTGGACCCCATCTACGTGGCCTACAACATGTAGCGCCCCCTAGTGGTCCATATGGGGGTGGATGAAGGATTATTTCGGAAGAAGCAAAGACTCCTGAGACTGAAAAAGAATAAAACCGGAGTCAGAGGCTGAGTTTGTGGCACAAGGGAACAGTAGTAATCAACTTTTTTGCCCTGAACTTCGTCTCTCAGGCAGCGCTTACTCCCAGGCTACGTACTGCCGCCAACTAGCTCCCAGAATCAAGTGGTTATATTTAGGTTATTGGCGTCCAGGCCGAGGAGGCGAGATTTGTACTCAGCCTGAGAGGAAGTGCAGCTGCCCCCATCCAGAGCAAGAAAGTCCCCCATTTGTGCCGACTGTTTACGGAAAAGTGGCGATCGTGCGGCCCGGAAGCGGTAGAGGACAATCGTTAACGTAGCAAAGATTTGTGCTTTTTAATTGCGTGTGGCTCACTCTCTGTTTCCCCGTTAAGTATTTGCTGAAGTCGCTTGGTTTTTCTTTTTTTAAACGTGTCCTTGAAAAAGTTTAGGCTATTTTTTGAAAAGGATATTTACACAAAAACAAACTGTGGCGAAAATTGATATTTTATGTTTTTACGATATCAACCATCACAAAGAGCAAGATATGTTTTGATACGAGGGTCGGGGGGGAGGGTGCAATCGCAGCTGTCCTTCAGTTTTCCGATGCGGTACTACACGTTTGTTTCATGTTGGGGTTTTTTTTATTCAACGTTATTTCCTGAACCGTCCGTCCCGTCTCAGCGGGAGATCAGTGAGCTAATTTTCACAAACTAACAGCTGCAGCCTTTAACTCATTTTTCCGAACAAACTTTGCTTCAACCGAAGCAAAAACACGTAAATTCATATCATGTAAGTATGTACAAAAAGAAACTGATTTAATTTATTTTCTTTCTCTTTTAGAAGTATATGACGAGACGTTCAAGAATGTTTTGCTCTTGAATATTTGCTAATATAAAAAAACAAAAGCAGTGTATTATCTTGAGTGAAACGCACACATCAAGCATATTATGGAAATTAGAAATATATATGATTATAGATTATATTAAAAGCTGAGTCACACCAGGCAGAAGCAGTTTGACACGCGATGCTTTTTATCTGCATGTTGGTCTGAAATGTTTAATTATCAGTGAAGCTCTGAGGAGTTTTATTCCAGCTTCCATACGAAGAGTTCTGAGCCAAAACGTCCAGTTTGGACCTTTTTCCTCCAAACAGCCATTAGGAAAGATGTTTTGATAAGTCAGTCCTTCAAATTTGTCATTTGTGCCTTTTTAAATTAGAAATAATTCCCTCAAGTGTCTAATTGGTGCACTCAATATTTTTTAGTGAGTGATTTATGTAATAAAAGATTGCATAATTTGCCCCTTTTTCCTCTCAGCAGTTAAGACTTTGCCTCACTCAGAAATTTGAATCTTGAATTGAAATGAATATACTAAACTGGAATAAATCTGTAATATCTTGACAGTTTTTACACTAAAACAACTTTCATCCTGTGTAGCACATATATACACAGGGTCCGTACAGCTTTTTAAGAGTAAAATTCAAGCACTTTCAAGGTAAAAATGTCCAGACTCTCAAATCGAATCCTTTATCATCACAATCTAAATTGTTACTTGTGTCTTTTGAAATATTAAAAGATGCTGGAAGCCGGTTTACACGAGGGATTGTGTCGATGATGAAACTCCAGATTACTTGGAGTGTAATCGAATTCAAGCCTAGTCCTATAAAACCGGTAAAATTAAGCATTTTCCAAACTTGAAAGACGTTTATATACGTGTATAACATGAATGCCAAAATAACCTATTTTCATTGACTTTTCCAGCTCAGCCAGGTGTAAAAAATCAATAATTTCTGCTCAGTTTTTGGTGGATGACAGAGACTTTGTAATACGCAGTATTATTTAGTGGGTTGACGGTCAAACATAAAGACAAAACTCAACATCAAATTGTAATTTAAGATCACAAATGACAAATTTAAGGGAGGAATTCGTTAAAAAAATAATAAGTCCTTAACAAATAACCAGCATAACTAACACCCTTTGCTGTAAGGGAGCATTAAGTGAATCCAGGACCTTTGCTGCCCTCTAGTGGCGACCAGGAGGAATTAAAACATTGTCCTTTAATGACAAGTTTGTTGTGACTGAAGTTGGTGTCACTTTGGATCAGAACTGTTCACGTTCATCAGGGATCAAACAGGTTTCCTGATCTTTAAAATGTAATAAAGAGTTTTGTCTCCTTACTGGTATGAAACTCCTCAATTCAAGAAGACCAACAACAGTACTGGATTATTTTCTCTTAACACCTCTGGCTGGGAAAAGGTGAATCCGAGCGTCCCCCTAAAGGCAGGTAGGCGAGCAGCCGCCACTATTGTAAATATCAGAGTCAGAAGTCCTTTCATATTTTTACATGGACAGTTCAATCAGGGCTCATACAGCGATGTCACGACAGGAATCAAGACTGAAACAGGAAGTTTTACCAGAGGCCCTTTAACTCATTGCAGAGCTGTGGAGAGGTCGAAGGTCGCAGGAATACGACAGGATTTAAGGTTGAAGCTTCTTGGCCGAGAATGTTGTAGCTTCAACACACGAGGATTTTTGCAAAGAGGGAAAAAAAAGCACTTTCTTCACTGTTTGTTTCTTCTATCAGCAAGATGTACGTCCCCCAGTATGTTTCTTTTTTTAAAGGTTTTAAAAATGTCTTATTTGAGTTGACGTAAAGTCTTTCAATTAAATAAATATTTCAACAATTTTGACAATAAAAAATGGGATGTTGGCGTGTTTATTATTATTGTGATGCAGGTTTTGGGAAATTGTCTGAAATATGTTTGCAGCATTCACACTATTGTTATCCTGTTCTTTATTTTTATTTTTATTTTTTTCTTCTTATTCTACTT